>JABJVR010000035.1:11164152-11179290 GCA_025773905.1 Chitala chitala
ATGTGCTCTGGGATGGGCTCCAGGTTTCCCTGCGACCCTCACCAGGAATAAGCGGTTAAGATAATGGATGGATGGATTCCAAGTGGGCATTGATAGACATTAAAGAGATTTGAACGTTAAATTATTAATTTAACTTTCAAATATTAATTTTTCATTTTTCAACATTATAATACTGGTTATGTGTGAGGTACAGAGAAAACATGTGCTGTTACACTGTGCCGCATGTGCAACCAGTGTGTTGGTGTACTGATCTTTGTGTAGGAGACGTTTCACACACCAGGTGTGTCTCTCGTGTTTTACTTTTTGGTTACCGGAGCATCCTTTGCTGGTCAGGGGCATGAAACCTGATGTCACTTTGGGCAACTTTGAAAATACCCTAGAATACAGATTTCCCCCACTGATGTGACTAACTCAGCAATAGTAGAAGTGTTATGGCCTGTTACAGAAGGAAATAGATCAAGATATTGAGCATATAAACTGAGAACAGAAAACAGATACCTGATAAAGGAGAAATTATCCTAATGGTTATTCGGTATGAAATGCAAGTCTTTATTCAAGTCCTCCTATATACTACCACTGATTTAAATACATGGTTTCTCTGTTCTTGTATAACTGGTTTCCAGTAGTATTTGGTTGCCTATATTAGTATGTTTAATAGGAAACAGGAGCAACATCAGTGTTTCTGCTGGTATTTTATTATATGCAGCATACTGTCTTTTAGCTATGAGTCATTTTAAAGTCTTTGAAATCAAAAAGGTCAGAAATGTACCTTCAAGGCTGCTTCAAAACTTGAATAACAATGGATAACCAAGGCCCTGCATAAACCTGCAATTCAGGTCAATTTTGTATAGCGCTTTTCATAACAGAGTTTAACCAAGGCACTTTATAGGAATGGGTTTTTTAATACCCGCAGTACATTGCCTCATCTTACATTTGTGTTCTTTTATGTGTCTGTGGTGCTGACTGTGAGAATTCTGTATTCACTGGAGAAGAAACATTTTTTAAACTTCAAAGCCAAACAAGCTTTAACTGTGTTGAGGTTTAACTGTCTTATCCTGTTTATCTGATAATCATGGCCACTCTTTCTACAGTACACAGAAGAATAAATTACGACTGCATCTGCTTTAAATAAAGTCGGTTGTTTTACTCCATCATGCTTTTATGCAACACTGAAAAATGTCTTTTACATGAAATAATTCTAAATACACACAGTACCAGTAGCTATCAAAGCGTACAATTCACAACCAGTTAAGGTCACAAAAACCAATTCAAGATCTGAAATAGTACTTTGAAGAAATTAGAGCTCTTTCTACAACACTTCACAAATGCAAAAGCTTTAGCTGCTAACGCCTCAAAATGAAGACGACGTCCAGAATAAATCCAGATGCTAACATACCACACGTTAGCATAAAGCACGTGCACAGAAAATCGTAAATAGCGAGCAACGTGAAGAGACGAGTCTAAAGGCGCTCGATTTTCTCTCGCCCAGAATAAAAGGCATATTCAAAGAAAATGCGCAGGGCAATGAAAAGAGCAACGAGCAACGGCAAAAGGATTTGCGTTTGTACGCTTAGGAGCGGCAATCGGGCCAGGGCCACTTCAATCAGGCTCTGATGAAGACGGAGCCCTGGATAAAAGACACTGACAGCATTTATGTTAAAAGCCTGTTTTTCCAAGCAGGCAATTAAACAGAACGTCACACAAAGCTGGTACTCTAGTCAAGCTGACACAACAGAAAGGCAGCCCGCACTCAAAAAGAGTACTGGAACCTTGCCCAATATTTAACCTTAATGCTCTTGCCATTAATGGTTAGCCAAATTTAAGCTCTAAAAGACGAGATGCTGCTCAAATGGAGTAATAAATAAATAAATAAATAAACATAAAAAACCATGCTTTTCAGAACGCGGGTTTTGTTATGTTCGGCTAATGCTTCGCCATAAAATAAACTCGTCATCGTCAGATTTTTTTTTTTTGACCCGAACGATTTTATTGGTATGGGCAATTTGCAGTGTAAACGGAATTGAGATCAATTTGCATGCAGAGGAACACTTTGTGACGCACCGTGTTAAGCAAACGCATTGTCTCGGTCGCTGAACTGGAAAAGTGGCATGCCTAGCGCACGGGCGCAGTCACTTACATGCGCTGGGTTATTTCTTAAAGCAGCCAAAAACTGTCGGGTGCTGCGCTAGTGAAAACGGGACGTTTGTTAAAAATAGGAGTATTTAAAACAAAATCAAGCAGCTCGCTTTTAAAGTTTGCAAGGATTCGTGTTTTATCTTAGTATATATTTATAATCACTAAATATTAGTCATTGAAAGTCCAACTGTAATCCCAACAGCAAATGCTGCTTTACAAGCTTACATTTTGGTAAATAAACATGTAACTAGAAAATGTGAGAGAAATGTGCATTTCTCTGGACAAGTGACATGTTACTCAAGAGATAAACACTGTAATGGGGATGGTCCAAAAATTCACTGAGTATATAAAACTCACCTCACCATGGATGCTGGTTAGGTCGGGCTCTTGGCACTCTGTGTGTGGAGTCTGCATGTTTTACCAATAGTTTAACTGTGGTTTCTTCATTTTCCTCTAACTGTCCAAAATCATGTAGGACAGGTGGGCTGGACCATTTAAATTGCCCTAGTGTGTGTGTGTACTCTGCCCTGCACCTTATTTGCCCACTTGTGATATATGATAGGATGTGTGGTTTGGAAATAATACAGGAATGACAGTATTCTAATTCAAAATCAAGTCAGATAATCTGACGTACTATTTATTGGAAGAAATGTTTTATAGCCAAAGAATTTCACCAGCATGTCCATATAAAATAGGAAATGAAAAATGAGTCAGAAAACCCATAGGTTCCCATTTGCATTAGAAATAGAGCAGCTATTCTTCTGTTGTGTTGAGAAATGTTACGTCGGACCACTGAATAATGAAAGTGACCAAAGCTGCAGAGTTCAGATGTTTAATTAGAAGAATCCAGTCCAAATCCATAATCCAGAAAAAGTAATTCTGAATACAAGTAAGGGATTGAATGCACCACGAACGTCAATATCTTGCAAAATACTGACAGCCAAGTCCAATTTAAATACAAAATAAAACTAGCAACAGGTGTGCTGATAGCAGTTAGCAAGGAGGAGGCCTAGCAGCTCAGAGGCGTGCCAACAAAAGTCTGAATGCAAGGAAACTCTAAGTCTACTTCATTTATATTTCCACAAATGCCTCTTTTTATGTTCAGTTTCACACAGAATTTCTAACAACTTCAAAACTTTGTCCCTTAGATTGTAATACAGTTGCAACATTTACTTAGTGGAGTATTGAGGAATCAAAGGGAAATCTGTGGATTAAGAAATTCTCAGGAATGAAAGTGTATTCATGCAAAAGCAAAACGTGTTCATAAAGAGGAGATGTACGTACTGTACATCATGGAAAAACTATCTAAAAATTTACATACCGTATTTTAAACAACAGACAAAAATTTGTAAGCAAGAAGCAGTGCTAAAGGTGAATTCAGTGTGACAAATATTTACTGACATACAAAAAGCTTTATTAAAAAATATCACTATGTCTATTTTTAGGAAATAGCATGGTGGAATCTGTCCAACTGTTTAAGGTATTACAGACCCATTGACTTGGTTTGAGGCCTAGCTTGGAGATTGTTCCCGTGGCAACAAAAGGCAGCAAAGTTACTGTGACCATCATTCTGTGCGCTCCCTGACTGTGGTCTTGGGCTCATTGATCTCCCATACTTGGCCGTTCCCCCGCATCCCTCTGCTTTCAGATAAAACTATTGATTCGCACACAGCCGATAGCTTTCGATTTCCTGATTTGGGACAGGCCAATTAAGATGGTGAGTAATTGTGATTGCACTGATCCAGGATCTGAAGCATTTAAAAAATGGTCTCGGAAAAGCAGGTAAGCAAATTTTTGTTTTACAAAAATATGAGAAAGAGAATAAGTGAAACAAAACAAATCTGTCACAATTTCGAGTCAGTTCAAGTTTTTCAGATCAATTATGCATTGCAGAGAGTCTACAATATTGAGTTTTAAATATAGATATTATACATGATATGAATATATGATTTAAAACATTGCAACCTATATTTTAACAAAAGTCTTGACATGATTGTCAAAATCATAGATTATAAATTGTAATATTTGCAAGCTCAGATTTACTGTTCCAACTTTTCACGATTACCAAGTTTTATTCTCTTACTGCTAATAATTGTTATCTCAAGAGGGTTCGAAAATATAAACACACTGGTCAGGTCCTTTGGAGGCCCTGGAAGGAAAGGAAAGAAATTGTAGAAGCTGTCTGCACTACTCAAATTTAGCACCACTAAACATTCCCCCCCCCTCCCCCCAACATGGCACAGCTAAAAGGTCACCTCCACACCTGTCTCAATCCCATCCCTGACACAGAGCACACACAAGCAGGTGAGTGAGGTTAACAACACGATGGGTGTCCACAAGCACCATGGGTGTATTCATTTACGCATTTGCTGTCCATCCTGGACTAGGCTGTGGGTGGCAGGGGACACCTTAGACACCAGACCAATCTGACGCAAGCATTATGGGTTTATTTAAAACAAAACATACTGTTCAGTTGCAGTTACTGCAGTCGCTAATGGGATTTACATGTTAACATTAGCAGGGCTGGCCACTGCAACAGCATGATCAAAGTTAAGATTCTTTTGGTTTAGAATTTACAATTAATTTTAAATTAGCCATCAGGAATGCACGTTAATATTAAAAACAAAACTATACAGTACTTATTAGGTTATGTTTTCTTATATAATATGTATGTACATTTTTTGCTTTCTTAGATAAGATCTGATCAATTTAAATTTGGAGTACTTTTCCCCTGGTGCCACTGGGACAGAAATTATAAAATACATACATTAAAAGCAATTAACAATAAGTGTAGGAAGTTAATGTTTGTTTCCGGTGAGGCGTGTTTTCCTTGGTGGAGCCCATGGACACATGCACAGAACTTTCTAAAGGGATTACGATGTACTCAGATGGACAAATTACCTGAGCCATATTCCTTTGTTCAACGGAATATTTATTCAGAATTCAAGCCACATTTCCTAAGGTTGTAGAGTGCAGTACATTTAAAAAAAAAAAAAAAATTGAAATTTGACCAAATTATTGTACTTTGGCAAACCATAACTTCTCTTCTGCTTACCTGAAGAAAAAAATCCCCTAAATGTTCACCTGAAAAATGAAGTGATTTGACTCATTTAGAATATCATAGGCAGGCTCTCCTGGTTTTGTATTACAGCTCCCATGGCAGACATTGCCATACTTTATACCTGGAGCAACAACCAAATATAGAACAAAATCAAAGTAGCTTTCCAGCAATCTAATTATACAGAATTACACCCTCTTGCACAAAGAGTAAACACAAAAGGTAACACTAATCTATCACTAAAGCTTATTTACTGTTTTGTGATGTGGTCGACAATGTCATTCGACCGACATTGTCTGGATTATTAAAAATAATTCACCTTTAATGTCAGAGGCATTGTATTTATGTTAATGTTATTCATAGCCTGGCATTCTATAATATTGATCACCAATGTTTGGCTAATAGGAATATAATAAACAATTACTAAAGCAAGCAGAGGGAAAGATTTCGTTTTTTCTTACATAAATTGCCAGCAGAGCAGACCTCCCACATAAAGGTGATAATCTGAGGCAAATCAATGAGATATAATGAAACTTGTGTTTATCATTCATTGGTTTTATTTTCTCACACTCTTTGAGGGACTTTTACTGTGCATCATGGAAATACATTAGATCCTCTTTATGGGGAATTAAAGCACAACTCATAAGTAATCCAGGTCAAAGCAAATCAAAGCCACTCTTAAACCTGCTATGTGTATTTCACCAACATACAGCAATAATATTCTTAGCGGAATGTGTACTGCAGTTCTTATGCATCTGATGCCTGTTAATGTAAATGCAGAACTACGTGATTATTTTCCTTCATTGAGGTTTCCAGTGTAACATAGCTCTTATGGACTAGATGTTCGCACCCATGTGTTCACACAAACGTGAGAATGTCGCCCCCTCTTGACGTGGCTGACAATGTATGCCTTCAGTCCCCTCCCCCCCTTTCCTCCACTTGTTTTACCTCATCTGTCAATTATTTTGTGCTATACATTTTCATAGAAATAAACTATGTAATTCATTTGTATAATTATTAGAGTATATCCCCATGTAACGATTAGTGAGAGGCAAGGTCTAAGTGCACAAAGGGAGGTTTCATTACCAACCCAAATACAGGTACAAGCCAGGTTACACAGGGGGACACCACAGTTAGAATACAGCTATTAGACATCTACACATTACATTCTACAATAACCAGCAGGGACCTGAGGGGAAAACACAGGCTTTATATAGGGGAACCAATAAGGCCAGAATAGGTGCAGATACTAATACAATTAGAAGAAAAATTAAAACGAGGAACATATAAATACAGGAAACAAGACAAGACATGGAACATAGAAATCATAGAAGATAGACAGAAGACACCTTGTGGAGGAAACCAGAAAGGACAAGCATAGGGGGTAACCCTCCAAAACAGAATGAATGCAATCTCCATTCTGTGCAAGAATGGAAAGTTAGAATGCACATTCCTTCTCTGAACTCAAAGCATCCTTTTAGCTTCTGTTATTCCAGTCAAATCAATTGCAAGCTACACTGAACTTTCACCCACCAAAAATTAATATTCAAGTATACTGAGTATTCTCTATGTTGATCACATGCATTTTGTCCTACTTTTACGGCATTACAAGTTTGCAGGACATTGTGAATTTTTAGAACTTCATCCACATTGTGTGAAACGCAATAAAACCTTTGATGAAATTTATCGAAACGTCAAAAATGCTCAACGAGTGTTACAACTCATATAGAGTGTAAGGAGAACCATAAATGTGGCATATTGGGCTTGACAGTAGATGATTTTTCTTTTGGAAACCTGTCATAACAACCGTTTTAAAAGTGTAACAGATTTACCGTTGCTCTTGCCACCACAAGAGCACTAGCATTATGTCTGTAAAGAAAATGTATATGGGTCAGAAAACACATCTGTGCTACTCTTTCCCTGTAGAACAACCTCATTCATCCAATAAAGATAAACAATAAGAGCCTGGTATGACTGCTGATGAAACACACTCCGCACACCCGTGTACGCTGGACAGCACGAACCTCCAAGCGTCTGCTGCGGCGCTCGAGCCAATGGTGTGGTGGCGCTCAGCATGTGAGCAAGCTGAGGCCTGTTTGCATCCCACGGTGCCCGAGTGGCATGCATTATCCCATCGACAGCCAGGCCGCGGCGCGTCTGATGGAAACAGCATGGTCCCGTCTGATAAACTCTCAGCATGACAATAATTGCAGACCCTTGCATCTGATCTTGTTTTTTGGAACCTGTTTTTGTACATGTCTTTTCATCTGGTATACTGATAGAAGATAAAAGTGTTTTAATTAGTCAAAGCCCTAGTTTACAATAATTTTTGAAGCACACTATTACATTGTTATAACAGTACTATTACAATTGTAACGGATGCGATGGCATTGTTGTGTGAATCCCTCAGTAGTCAGGACAAGAATATAATTAGTCCCCAAGTAAGAAACCCGGGTCTTTAGCTCAGTGGGCTAATCGTCTTGTCTGGTAACTCTGTGCGGGCTCTAACGTTGCGAGTTCAAGCTCTGGGCACCCCCCTGACTTTGATATCGTGACCCCGATAAATACAGGGTTCTACCAAGCAGTCAGGCTGTGGTTGCTGCTGATATTTAGAGGGGGAGGGTGTAAAATGGAGGTGAAAGTGTTTCTGTGTGAATCCCCCGTTAATCAGGGCAAGAATACGATTAGCCTCTGAGTGAGAGACTTGGGTCTTATCTCAGTGGGCCGATCGCCTTGTCTGGTAACCCTGTGTGGGTTGTGACGTTGCGAGTTTGCGCCCTGGTCACCCTTGTGACAAATACATGATTGATGCATAAAAAATGTATGGGGCCCAAAATCTGTAAAAGCTGTAATAGTGCAGGCCCAAATACCTGATCATAGCTAGAAATAGCACACTCGAAAGGTACATCCACAGCCATAGTGTTTCAGCCACAATGCATTGTATTGGTTTTCTACATCTAAGAAAAGTACAGAAATGACCTCCCACCTGAACAAACCAAGAAAAAAAAACACCCAGTTAACCTGTTTTATTTTGTAAGGCCTCACAGGTTCACCTACCGCCTGAGCTGGAATATGTCGATGGAGAGCATGCCGGCGTGCCACAGTATTGACGAGCACACGCTTGCTAATGAGTCCTTACACCCAGGATGAAACGAACACACAGCAACAGAATAAAAGGCCCATGTCGTTCATCATATTAGAGCATATCGATATGCTCTTTCATGGGATCAAAATGGTGTTAATTAATCACATGGTGCATAGTTAAATGATTTGAACACTGTTGACAAAAGATGGACACGAGTTGAAAGGAGCGCCTTGCAAAGACAGAGGGGTCTGTAAACTTAGGTTGTTAAACTAGTGAATACATGGCATGCGTTGTAGCCGAAACACCCACACACATTTACAGTTAAAATCTTAATATTACCTTGCCCCAGGAGAAACAGGGCAGGCTGATGAATTTAAATTTATTTATACCACAAACGGTTTCCTAAAAGTTTTAGTGGCAGATTAAACAAGTGAAAAACCAAGAAGACGTTGTTTCCTGTGGCTCTGGTGACAAGAGGGCCAATAAAATGACATTTTGCAAAGCAGCCAAGCATCCCAGTGTTATCAGATAAGCACCTCCACCTCCACACTGCCACACCAGCACAAACTGCGCAGGCCCGTGCTGAAGGGGTTAATGTTCAGACGTGTCACAGGAGAGGTCCCGGGCCAGGCTCTACCCCCTGAAGACAATGACAGAAAATCATTGGGGTTTAAACGATTAACCGCCCAAAAAGGAGAGCTTGAAGGATCCCATTAGATCAGACCCTGCTCTCTTGTGAACAATGAAATATGTTTGGAAATACAGTGGAATTGATCATAAGATAGGCAACAGCATGAAATAAACAACTGACACAGTGCTGCCACGCTTGGTTCCAATGTCATAAGGTTTTTTTTTAAATAACAGGAGACACTGCTCATTGCTCAAACAATTCAGAATACACCAACTTTGACCATCACAGGTCTACTGCTGTACTTACACTCATGCCAAAATCTGCCTGACAAACAGAAAATTGGAGAGTAACTTAAAATGTGTGCTCAGATTCAAAATAAAACTAATTTCAAAATTGTGGCAAAACTTTTTCATTAATAAAAGTGTTAAATTTTTAGGATGTTGTTTTCTGTTTAGTGTACCTTCCTTAATTTGGATTCAAACATTTATTCTGTTTTTTGTTACACCTTTTGCTATATTAGATACTGTTAATGTTTTCAAAGCATACTCAGGTACAAACACACATTTTAGTATGACGGGAGTTGTGCAAACATCCCTGTTAACTCTGTCATTCCACTGTACAGACCCACCTCTGGCCAGTTTTGGACAGGCCATGTCAGTGAGGATATCCTAACCCTGATTACATCACAGTGTCACACTGACTACAGCCTGTCACCTGTCATGGTCTGAGGGACGTCACCAACTGTGTGCAATTTTTGGGAAGAGAGTCCATCTGCTCCCCCCACCCACTCTAAACCTGCAAGCCGCTCAAGTCCAGTTACAAAAACAAATTTTGCACACATGACCTTGACACCCCCATGTCTTTCTCCCTGAGCCCAAGTGGGTGACAACAAAGGAGGAAGTTGATTGAAGGGATGTATTACTGTATATATCAAGTTAAAGGAAGCAGGTGTGATGGATGGTCCAGGCACTCACCTTCAGTGCTCACACCTAGACTTGTATCCTTCCTGTCAAATGACCTGAAACTCCTGCTGACACATCAGAAGTTACAAGAACAATACTCCTTAGTGCACAAAATCCTCTCCATCAGACAAGATGTGGAGATGTTGAAATTGGGGGGAGGGGTGTTAAAGAGAGAACACCTTCAACAAAATTCTTTTGCACAATGTATCACAAGGGTCATAAAATTACACAAATACATTCAGTCGAGCATAACCTGTGACAGAGACAACATGGTGATTTCAAGGGTTGTGGCACTGCCTCAAAACTTGTGTGCGTTAATCCAGGTCATCAGCACAGTATGTGGAGTGTGTGTGTGTGTTACCTTTCTGCTTGGGTGAATATCGGTTCACAGTCCAAAAACATGCTGTCCAGGTGAGCTAGCCTCTTAACGTGCCCTCACCTGTGAGATAGAAAGGCCTCGCTAATCTACTTATGTATTCCTGCAGCAAAAACTCAATGGATGGTGTCAAATATCCTTAGGGTTGACTTCAACTTACCACTAATCTGCTGCATGCGCAATTACCATTAAACCCAATTCCACAGCATTGACTGACTGATGTTACTGTGCTGCACTTGAACAACTGTCTCAATACCCAGTGGGTATAGATAATTGTTCTCAGTATACCCAAGTTACACAGCACTGTGCTAAATTATTCTAAAGGGATGTTTGTATTGAAAGCTCGAAACATATTCCTGTACATAATGGTCTTCAGTTCACCTAACTAATAATGTGTGAAATGTGTTCTTCCAAAACCGAATTTTACATACTATCACATACTGTATATGCATTTTACAGTTAAAGTACCATGAGCAATCCTCAGCCCAATTTCCTTTTTTCATTGCAAACTCTGTAAAACTTTTTAAAGTTATTACAATCACAAATAAATAAATACAAAGCCCATGGTAAACACGGTAAAACACATTAAATATATTAATATTGTATTGTTAAACTGAATACTTGTGAAAAGAACGTAGCAATACAAATCATTTTTAAACAGATTAAACAGTATAACCAATATGACGTCCAGAATTTTAAAACATTTACTAGAGTGAGACACAAACTTTTCTTGTAAAATTTATACAGATAACTTTAATAGGTCTGTCCTTCTTTGAGAAACGATTTACATATTTTTAGACCTTAAAAGCTGTCTTACACTTTCAATGCACTTCTTTTCCATGACAATAAGAAAACTAACTGACACCAAGAAAATACAAAGCGTAGACCAGGAGGGACAGGGAACCTACAGACTTTAACCAATCAGACACAGCCAATTCCACGTACCACTCAGGTATGTATTACCTGTTAAAAAGGCAATATTGTGGTGACTAATGGTTGAAGATGTTTGAGAGGGGGCTTTACTGTGTCTCAGGCTTTGGCGTGTCATAATTAAAGCTGAACCGAGTGGAATTGGAGGCTGAAAGGTCAGCTGGTCGCTGAATGGGAGACGGAGCCTGCTGATGGGCACCAAATGAACAAATTATGATGAGCCCCACTCCATGTGACGAGGTCAAACACTCGCTCCCGCTCGCTGACAGTTCAATTTCCCCCAAATGTCCTGCGATTCCAGATGACCTAATTAAAAATGAAAAGTTATTGGTTGCCTGCTTGCAGGATAGGGGCCTAAATACTCCTTATTCTGCTGAGAATCTAGTGTCAAAATATTATTAAAGGTAGCATGTTAGCCAGGAGAGAAATTTCAAACACGATAACCCCTGTTTAGCTTAAATGCTTCTGATAGCAATGTAATAATTCTCCAGAAAAAAGAGGTAACTGTAGTGGAAGGTGAAATCCATCAGAGGGGTTTAAAGCAAAAATGTTATTCTGAGAAACACTGGAAGAAGAGATGTTTACCATGCATAAAAATAGAGTGGAAATGTGACTTCTTTATGCAAAATAATAACCATTAATACTGGTTTTTGGTCACATGGTCTCTTGCAGGGGTCATCTCATTCTCAAGGTAAGGTGGGCATCCTCTCCCAAAGGCAGCTCCGAAGCCTCGTGAAATGGCCTGTTGGAGACCTCCATTAGAAGAGAAACCCAGCAAGGGTATTGAATTGGCCTCTCTTGATTGCCACTACAGATAGCAGTGAGCTGTCATTCAAAAGTCAGCCTGCAAAAGTAGGTTCTTTGAAGCCATTAGCATGAAAACTGTCATTTGAAATGGTTTAAGAAAACAAATACACTTTTTAATGCTGGAAAGTCCTAGCCACACTGACAGAAATGTAAATCTAGCGTTTTCACTCTATGTATTTGAATAGTTTCTCCATCTTTAGCTATTTTGCAGATTAGTTTTGAATAGTTAGCCTAAATTCCCTCCAGACCAGGCTGACTTTGAATCAGGTCTTTATGGAGCCAGGGATATCCTCTCAGTTTCATTTGCAGTCTGAAAGAAGCACCCACCATCTGTCAAAGAACAGACAATGACCCACCACAGCAACAAAAGGCCTAGTGATTCAGACAGGACTACGTGTATCACCTGCACAACTCTTCATCTACCAGACGCAGCCTAACACCTGATTTTCAAGAAAATCCCTGGGATTTACAGTAGACTAACTGGTTGCCAATGACATCATCTACGGATGTGTCTCAACACAATGGTAGCAGAAATAGAAGAGGGTGGAGTCAAGTAAGGGGTTGGGTTGTCCTGCAGAGAACAAATGGAATTTCAGCAGTTACAGAACTTATTTGGTGACCCCATCAGAATTCAACAGCCAGACAGCAGCCCCACTTCAGCAAGAACGTTTTTAATTGAAGGTTAATTCTAACATCAGGATTGACAGTGTTTCAGTCTTCTATTACACAAGGTCAGAACAAAACAAATACTCTGAATTAACAACAGCAAACCATATATTTGAATAATGGAGTTGCTCATAATTCAGTCATAGCCCATGTACAACTGACACATACAACCTAGGCACTTAATTAGTAATTTTGTTGGACAGCATGTTTCTATTAAAAAGCTTCTGTGTTCATACTAGAATAGTGTTATTAGTACAACACATTGGGTGACACATTGAAATTATTATTTTAATGGAATGGTTTCACAGAAATGTTTATGTTGCCTCAAACAAACATCTAGACACCTAGCCTTATATCAGATTTGCTTTTTGTATATATATAGCAACTTGTCTTTAATTTAGTTTTGTTTCCTCTAAAAAAGCCAGAGTGATTTTCTTTAAAGGGTACTGAACAAAAGTGGCTCAGCATTATTGTATCGTACTCCTTTTGGGTATAAAGGAAGACAGGAGTGACTGCTTTGATTGTTAACCGTGAATAAATAGCCAGACTGTTCCTATGTGTTTTCATTTTCCAGAAACACTTAACTTAGGAAGGAAAAATATCAGGGATCCTTCGCAGTCCTGACAGGTGTGACATGAAGGGAAAGAATCACCAGTGACGCAGGGCTGCAACCATTTATCAAGCCACAGAATTCAGGGGCTCAAAATGGACAGGCTATCTTTCCACATGTTATAGACACTGATGTCTCTGTCAAACACGTGCACACAAAAGATAAGAAAAAAAATGTCCCGTACATTAAAATGGCTAATTAAATACAATAAGCTATGAGGATAAATAAACTATACACTTTATATATAAGCCTAGGATTTATTCTATGATTACTCCACTAAAACAGGCAGACTAATAACACAACACATCATAATATTTTATCCCATTTAGTAAGGCAGTAGTGTCACTGTCTTGGATATTTCAGTGAGTAATTTAAGCGCATATCTCTTCACATTAAAATAAGATATTAACTTATAACAGTACAGCAGAAGACATGCATAGACAGTGATTTGAATTGATCTTGTAAATAAAATTCAAGCTGACAACTAAAAGACAATGCAGGGGTTTAGAAGTACCTTACCACATCTCTGAATATGTTCTGTTCTCAATACACTGTATGGAAATAAAGTCACAACTCTCAACAGGAAACTGAATGGATGAGAACAAATGCTGCTGTGCCTGAAAAGTCATTTTTAGTTGGTGTCTTGATAATGATGCAAAACGGACTATGTGGTCCAGTTTCATATTTTTATCATCAACCATAACCAATCATCACTTCTGAATCCATGTATGAAAATGTGCCTTACTGCAGCTGCATTCATTGCTAAACTACCACAGTACAAATATTAACTAATAATTTGATGATGGTCCAAGTGCAGGACAAGGGAACTGGTGACTAAACAGTACATAGAGGGTGTAACTTGCTGAGCAAAAGCTATGCTTAAGAGATCTTATTTTATATAATATTGGTATATAGGCCACCGTCCACGCCATAAAACTACAGCTGCTGTAGTTAAGAGAGAGGTTCGACAGTGAAAACAAACAATGAAGTTAAAACCATATCCTATCAAATCTTCCCGATTCAACAATTCATCTCAGTAATAAAGACGGAACCCCAGTAATGCGCCTAGCGCCTGAAGCGTGAGATTGAGGATTTCTCTGCTACGATCCATAATTCATGACCCCAACCAGTAAAGTGTGTAAAATGAAAATTTCACAGCACGGCACAGCAGGAGAGATGGTGCCGGGCCGGGTGAAATCGCGCCTCGCTGTGCAAATCGCATCTCTGAGCAGGCACGCGTTAAAACAACGGTGCGTCTTCGGCAAACAGAATTCATGCAGGCGCTTTCCTCACCATTGTGTGACGTGCGGTTCTGCGTCTTGGAATATAAGGACAAATACGTTTTTATGTAATTATTTAGTGGGAAGATGAAAGGGGAAATATACACCAGCTGACAGATTATATTCATTATATGTACATGTATTCTGTACGCTTTCAGAATTTGTTTTAGGGAAACCCCGGACAGTAAAACAAGATGAATAACATGCATTACTTTGCTCATGCGCACTCATTGAAAAATGTGCCCTGTTACGACAATGATCAAGGCGTGTAATTTGGAAATTAATGGGCTTATATATAAAAAGACATTGCATACCTCTTCAAGAGTGGTAGTATCAATCCTGGTGAACGTGCTTTGTGAAAATACATACTCAGCAGGGCATTTTTCACTGGAGGTCATCAGTGCTACTCATAAAATAGAAGAAAATGAAGGCAGCTCGGTCCTTTCCGAGGCATATTTTTAGAGAATCACGTTTCTTTCATTTGCATTTGAGGCAGATATTTGTGATTGTTTCTTTTCTGTTGTCACTGTAACTGCAAACTACAACCGGGGGGCGCCCCCCCCCCCACAGGGGGAAAGAGAGAAAATGATCGGGGTG
>JABJVR010000035.1:11186583-11213046 GCA_025773905.1 Chitala chitala
CAGATCACTCCTGACACTCTTCTCCACCCACTCCATCCTGCCTGTACTCTCTTCTCCACTTCTCTACTACACTCCCCGTTACTATGAACAGTTGACCCTAAGTATTTAAACTCATTTACCTTCGCTACCTCTGTTCCTTGCAAGTGCAATGTTATATTAATATTAATGTTAATATATTAATTAATTTATATTAATATGCAATATGCAAAATTATATATATTTAATATAACATGCAAAATTATATATAATATTTAATATAACATTTAATAAAAAATTGATGTATAAAAAGAAATAATTGACAAGTTTAAGAATAACTGTCCATCATATCAGCTGTCCCTTTGAGCAGGTTGTTTTTTTTTCTGGAAACAAAAATATAGCCTCTGAGAATGATGAAGGTTATCAGTTTGGCATTTTCAGAGACTATGGGAATCTGCCAGAACTCTGAGGATGTATCCAGACTGAAAAACATTTTCTTTGGTCAGTTTAGGAGTGATGTCCTCCCCAGTGGAATGCATATACAACTCCCTCCTGAACACCTTGCTGAGGTGCTTTAAGTACACACAAATCGTCAGGTTGCCGCTCTTTTGAATGCGAGAACCACGAATGGACACCGGTCCATAGGCTCAGTGACCTCGCGTATGTTTCCTATTTTTGTACTTTGTTCAGCTCTGCATCTGCTTTCTTTATTAAGGGCAAATGCAATCTGCATAGGGTTGAGCATCTGACCTCGACTTTATCCGAACTGGTTTGCAGTTTATTTCTACAAATACTTCTGTGTTAACTCAGTTCACTCCGCAGACTAATCCCATGCTGGTTAAGGCACCTCCACTTCTACTAACAACATTGCTAGCATATGCCCCTATATCAATATACATCATGTTGTCTCTTTTCATGCTGTTTTTTACCCCGGCCCAAGTGGCCAGCAAACTTCTCTCATTTATCTTATCTACATCAGTAGTTACTGCTCTATTTTGCATCTTGAAGAGGTCTGCCTGATGGGTAATCTGTACCACCTTATCCATACTGGCTTATCCAGCTTCACTATGTTTGCAGCCATTAAGTGGTCTCATGGTTGGTGATGCCTATTACCAGTCAGTCCCTAATCTGCTTTTCCTTTAAAGCTCTGAAATCGCAGTACTCCACTAATTCATAGACCTCTCACAAAAGCTTTAGAGAATTCAAGGTTTTAGCAGTTCTCCATGGGAATAAGTGCTCATTTAGCTTAGCCATTAGTGTTAGCTGCTAGTATGCTCCAGGCTCGTAAACAATAAGGAACTGAGCATGCAGCAGCAAACACACCTGTATCTCTCTATCTTTCTTATTAAATTTTGTGGCGACACAAAATGTTAAACTACATTAGCCACACAGACTTGGTCATAAATGACTGATACACGTGTAGTTTAGGGTTCTGACACCATGTCATGGGAAGGTCTCATGAATGATGAGTCAGCTAGGATAGTTGTAACACAGGCTACAAGAAGGCAGTTCACATATTTTTGTGCATCTGCAGACATAACATCAGGAAAAGTAATTGGTTAAATAAATGAAGGTGAGAGCCAATGGACAGTTGAGTATTCTGTGTCCTACTCTAAAGAAAAAAAATAGTTTTGATGTATTTTTCCTAAAGTGCTTACTCTCAGTAGCTAATACTCTCTTGATATGTACAGGATGAGTAAACCAATCAGAACATCGAGTGTGCCCTGACGAAATATGTGAATGACAGTCATAATGACTGTGACCTCCATCTACTTGCCATGGTCTATGACATTAACACTGTCAAGCAGATTTGCGTCCTTATAAAACCATGCCCAGAATATCAACTACTAAGAATGTAAAAGATTAAATTTTTGCCAACAAATCTGGAACCTCCCTTTAAAGTGTGAGGGTCCACGTCTACCTCAGTCCAACCTTATGGGCAGCCAGTAACAGACTATTTTGCAAAGGATAACGATAACGTAACATTTTTGTAATTTATCTTTGTGTTTTTTGAGCATCAGTTTTCCTGATACACATTGATTAAATCTAACTGTGGTATTTACTTCTACTTTTATATAGGAGCCATGCATCATCAGGGACTTCTGTACTGCTTTAAACTGAATTAACACTAATGGTAAACTCTTTATTAGGAAAGTGACAGTGTCTGAAGTTGGAATGAGGGCTGTGGATCAGCGTGAGGTGCTCTGAGACGTTGTAAAAGGTAAATAAATAGAGGCCACTATCCATTCATGTTGCAAAATCAGGTAGACAATGAAACTTTTATTTCCAATTACAATGATAAAATGAGCCTTAAAGTTAATGCCATGTTCTCTAAATTGGAAGTCTTTTTTTGTGGGTGTGCCAGAGGCTCAATTTTAATTTACTTATGACTTTGTTTAAAATTTTGTGCGAGTTCATCTATATGTTATTATTTTTTAATTTAATAATACTTTATTTAACCCATCACCTGAGAGAAGACTGGGTAGCCAGCCACATGGAGCACCCATGGAGTTAGTATTTAAGTGTCTTGCTCCAGGACACACCTGGCTGGGGAGGAATTTGAACCAGGAGACTTCCACATCCCAGCCTGATTTTCTACCCATTGTAATGTGTGTGTCTCACCCTGGGAGAACCACCTTTGTGATCATGGTGTCTCCCCTGCTAGGTATGTATAATAATTATTTCATACATACATTACCTGGGGTCCTATAGGGGTAATAACAGTCTTGTATTAATTGCAACATTTATGTGACCTGGTTTTGCAGTATATAAACTGTATTGCTTCATTTGAGCTTTGCCAATTAATGGTCTTGAATGTTTCTTGTCAAACATTTGACTTCTTTTTATAATTCATGTGTCAATCTGAAAATTCTGGACAAATTTTAATCATTTTTAATAAGAAATCTAAAAGCATGACAGAAACTTAATGATGTTACTTGTTAAATATACCACAATTGTTAAATTGTTTTGATCTTTTAATCAGTTTCTTAATCACTTAAGTCACTGCACCCAGTCTAGTATTCTTTGTCATTGTCACCTGATTGTTTATTAAATAATGATTACTGATTTCAATTAAACTACATGCTAAATTAGGCAGAGAAGTTTTTCTCAAAAGTGTGATTTATATTTTTGTTGCAGATGTTAAAGCACAAGACTATCATGTTTAACTCTTTCTTTGTTATTTTCTCTCAATAAATTAAGAGAACTAAGCCGAGACAATCAAATGCTCAGGAAGAACAAAGAGAAACAACTGATATTTTCAACAGTGATCAAATGAAAACAAATGAACTGGTTTGAAGAAAAACCTGCACTCAACACAGCCCAACAGTACCAATGTGAGTAGACACACTCAACACAGCCCAACAGTACCATTGTGAGTAGACACACTCAACACAGCCCAACAGTACCATTGTGAGTAGACACATTCTCATGTGTGCACTGTCTAAATCGGGCATCCTGGCAAATGGGGCAACAGTATGTCACACATGCGTTTGCCAAATCAGGCATAATTACCTTAATTCCCCAACTAAATAAAGATAAACTTCACATACAAAACTGGAGACCCATTAGTCGCCTTAAAAATGATGGAAAATTATTTGCTTTCATATTCACAAAAAGATTGAAACAAAATTTACAGGAAATAATAGATGAAGAACAGTCTGGCTTCATGTGAAAAAGCCACATTGGTAATAATATTCATTTTATTCTAGATATGACTGACTATAATTGCCTAATACCTGATGACAGATTTATTTCATTTTTTGACTTCTACAAAGCCTTTCATACAATCAAATGTATATTTACTTACACAAACACTGGCATCTCATATTAAGAAATCATCATTCTTAATAAAATACAAATAAAATGCTGCAGGAAAAGAATTCAAATTGTCCCAGCTGGCAGATGACACCAGTTGTTCTGAAAGACAAATACCACATACCACGGGTAGTTTCTTGTATTGATGAATTCACTAAGGTGTCTGGTATAAAGATGAATATGGATAAATCTGTGTTATTTCTATTGAAAAGCTGTTACCACACCATCTTATTGTGGGATTCCAATTAAAGATAAGCTCATATACTTAGGAATTAGTATTTGTAAGAATATGGATCAATTAATTAAATTTTTACAGTATTATTGAAAAAACAAGGACAAAAATGAACTTCTGGTTAATTTGAGATATTTTTACATAGGACTCTGTTATTAAAAACAGAAAGAATCTCCAGGTCAGTATACACGTATATATTTATCACTTTATTGCTTGATGTACCCAACGTCATTAAACAGCTGTATAAAATATATTTTATGTGAAGAAAAAAGACAATTTTCTTAAAAAACAAGTAATAAAAGGTAGTAAAAAACAAGGTGGTCTTGAAGTTCTGGACATCAGCACACTGAATAACACATTTAAGGTGAAATGGATCATAGAATTTATTAAGAAATCCAATAGCATCTGGTACTCTTTCCCCACATTCAGTCTTACGGGTGGCATTAACTTTTTCTTAAAATGCAAATATTCTGTGGATATAATCCCAATTAAATTAGCCAACTTTGACAGACAAGCATGTTTAGCCTGGTCTTTAGCATGTAAACACATAGACCAGTTGGTAAATCGCAAGCCTTGCCTTATGGCTCAGCTCCCTCTTCACCTCTAAGGTCCAGTGTAGCACCCACCTCATTGCAGAAGCCACACCCAACCTACAACCAATCTCACAATCGCCTTTCTCATCACTCGTGAACAAGACTCAAGATACTTCAACTCCTCTACCTGAGATTGGCTTTCTCCCTTCACCCGAAGGGAGCATACCAAATATATATAAAAAAACTGAGACTTTTCATTACTGTATTTTTTTGTTGGGATTCAAGTATGGTTTATCATAGGCTTTTTTCCTAATGTTAACAATATCAAAGCAGCCTTATTACTAAAGCGATGTGTGTGACAGCTTTTGTTTTGACAACATTTTTTCAGAACATTTTTTTTTCTGTTTATGCCATCTTTTGGTGTGCAATGCGAGATTTGATTGGTTCGTCACACAGCCATGCGATGTTGTGACATTTGATTCGCTTCTCAATGGAGCTGAGTTTAGTGGAGCTCAGCAACTGGACTCCACTGAACCACGCAATGTGAGATCGTCATGATTACGATGGCTTTGCTAGGATGTCCCTGTAACAGCACTGTCAAAACTGAATGATAACGGCGAAAGTGTGGTATGGAAATAACAAAATGAGACAACCAAGAAAACTCCATTAACTAGATCACAATAACAGACCATAAGGACAATCTGCCTCCAGCATGTCACTGTAAACCAAATTAGGTCTTCGAAGTAAATTTTTTTTGGTCCAAAGGCCCAAAGACATGTGGTTATTGATCACCTAAAGGCTTTGTAACTGATTAATGCTTTTATTTTCAATAGACTGGATTATTGTAATGCCCTATATTTGGGTCACCCAAAACAGACTTTAAACAAACTACAGCTTCTTCAAAATGCTGCAGTACGAATACTCACTAGAACAAGGAAAGTTCTTGTTCAACAAGAACAATTGGAAAGTTTTTTTTTCCCCATCTAACCACTGGCTATTCTAGCCATCCTCTAACAAGAGGTGAGGGACCCACTTACATTAGTTTTTCAAAACTAGAAAGACATAAAACATTTTATCTGCAATTGTAATGAAAACATGGGTCTTAAAGTTAATGTAGTGGTCATTTTAAGTGTTAAAGTTTCTAGTCTTGTATTTTGTGGGTCTTGCTAAAGACATTGTAAAAGGGATTATATTCATTAGGGACGTAGTAAGTTGATTTGAGCTGGGGGCTGTCAACAGAAGATACTCGGCAGACAGGAGACTAACAAAAGGATAGTTTGGGTTACAAGAGATGAGTTTTTCCTTCATCCAGTCAAGTTGCGAATTGTGTCACTGCAGCCATGGATGTTGGGTGGAAAGAGGAAATCCAGGAGGCAGCAAAAAGCCCTGAAGCGGCCTGTTGCTGAGGTGGTGAAGGTTGTTGCAGTTTGCACTGATGTCTGTGCGCTCCTCAATAAGATGATTATTATGCTTTTTAAAAAGGTGACAGAATGCAATGATGTCTCACATGGCTAACACCACTCCCAGACATGTCTTACAGTGTCACTTGCTGTGGACATTTACTGGTCTTACATGCTGTCACACATAAGCTTGACCCTGGTCTTGCTCAGACGAAGCTCTCAACCAATGGCTAACATCATACAGTTAACTAGTTACTACATTATGGTTGTTGTATATACTGACATTCCTGTTATTGTTTGATTGGAATTCATATTTAATAGGTACATGCTGTGCATTGATCAGAATCGCTGGATGACAGTTATTCCTTCAATATAAGGTCTAGTTTTGGTACACGTGATACTGCTGAACAGTTTTTTTTTTTAATATCCAGTACTACTAGTATCGACCAAGAGTCTGAACAATGTGTGGTCAAATATAAAAATCATCACTACATTGTCCCTGTATCCACATCCAGTATTCCTCTGCCAATCAGACAATATTTCCATGACTGTATCATTCAGGTTTCAGTTCACCAAAAGTGTGAAAGGTTACTTTGAGTCTTTCTATATGTAATCTTTACATTGTCTTATTCTTTGATAGGATTTGTACAAGTCATTGGCAATCCTCTGTGTTCACGTTTCCAATATGAAGTCCAGTGCTCCAGCTCTCTGACCTAGATGTTGCTTACTTCTTCAGTAGGTCTCCCCTTCACTGAACACGGATAAGAGGTTTGATGGGGGGGTGGCAATGCTGGGGGAGTTGCAAGTTCATTCGCCAATCTCAAAATGTATTATGTTCTGTTCTTTGGGACACTCTATTACCTTAGTGTGCTCTCCCATCACCCCCGAAGTGATTTTCTGTGGAACACAATAATCCTGAGGGCTTCTCATTGCTACTGAGTGAACATGTGGCAGTCTGACCTGGACATCATCGTGTAACAGCATTTCTCAGCATCCTGGAATGACAGCGCCAGTGTATAACATGGTTTGACAGGGGTATGATGGGGAAAAAGAAAAATAAACATATATAATATATAAGTTCAGTGCTATCAGGGTACATGCTTGGATTAAAAATTTTTATTGTATCTATAGTAGGACTTGAAGCCTATCAAGACGTATTATTTTGCAGCTGCCACTACTTGCCAGGTAGTGAAGGCAGCTAAGGTGAAAAGCACAAAATACAGGTCTTTTCTATTTTACTGTAAGTATGGTCTGTGTTTATGGTAGTAAGCTTTAGTCCTGCATCGCTAAAAACTAAACTGTGAATCAAAAGGAAAAGTGTTGCTTTATCTCTCAAGAGAATCAAGGATTTCCATTCATTAATTAGAGTGGCTGTTAATTAGTCTCACCTGACACCTTTTCTGTGGTTTTGCATTCTCTTCTGATAATTAACACAATTTTTTATACTTTTTTTTTTGGTTTCCATTTTGACTAAAGGCCGCTGAGTTCACTCTTGACTAGCTGAGATTCCAGAGTTTTCATATGACCCTTGTTTCGTGTCTGGCACAACAAAATTAGGCCGTGCTGAGCTGTGCTGTTCTGAGAGAGCACAGCCCATGTTGTGTCACCGCTGAGCAGGTGCTCCTCAGAATAAGGTGTTGCTTAATTTGAATGGGTATATTCAGCCTGTAAAAACAGAGCAACATGCCTGCACACAATAGCTTGTCAAAATGGAGTTTGTGGTGTTACTTGAATGGTATGACAGTCTGTGTTGTTTTGCCATACATCTGTTAAATTTGCAGGTGCATCCTGAAACATGATTTCCTTTCTGACTTCCTCGGTGCCTACATCTTTTCATTGTGCCAGTTATAGTGTTGTGTGTTAAATAACAATTTGGACACAAGAGAAAATTTAATGGGTTTTAGTACAGTACAAATACAACACAACAAAGGCAGGTAACTGTTGAACAAAACCAATACCACCTGCTCTCTCTCTTCCTACACTCCTACTGCTGCAAAATATGCCTGCACACTCTTTGTTATAATACAACAGTTGTGCATGCTTTCCATCCTCAGTTGTATTTAAAATAAAAACTAAAACAAGACCATCTTCACTTGATAATAAACATGGCACATGCAGTCCAGAAAGAGAAACAGATCCCAATCAATCACATCACTGTCAAGTTACATGTTTTTTTTTTTGTCAAGTGGGGAGTCCAGCACGGTTTGGCCTTCTTCCTGAGGAGAGCCAGTCTGAAACAGCACAGTATAGCAAAATACTGCGATGGTGACACATGAGAACAGTGGAACTTAATACAGGAATATATGTCAGGAATTTGTGTCACTGAATACATGCCATCTTTAAACTGATCTCCAATCTTTCCCAAAAAAAACTCCTTTTCCTCTTTCTCAGATTAAGGATTCTTCACATGCTTTTTTGTGGGTCTTTGGCTTCTTCACACAAATATCAGGCAGACAAACTGTAGTCACTCTAAGTAGTTACAAGACCATCATCTCAAGCATCCATAATTCTATTAAATCACATCAGATTTGAATTCTGAAATTATTGTATTGTAATTATTGTAAAGGATCTGACCTAGGTAACTACCATCAAGTATTTTACTGCTACTTGTAAAGGCACAATTGGCCTCATTTACTAATACTTTCCTATGTTTTTGCTTAAATCTGTTCTTAAGGATAGTCCTAAGAAGATTCTAAGAAAAGAAAAGTCTATGTCATATTCATGACGTGTTGTTAAATCGCAGAAGTGTTCTTAAAATTGTGTATCCCATGTCTTCATAAATTCAAAGCGCATGCCAGTTCTTTCTAATTAGTATAAGCAAATACTCCACTAATACCCATAAAAGGGCATGTGCACACCATGGGTAATAATTGAATAGGAAAACAGTCGTGAAAAGAGTTGTTTAAAATTCTTAAATAAATATAAAAAGCGTGCAAAAAATAAAATCTGTAACATAATATAAAACAAACAAATACAAAAATTTTTCAAAAAAGCATTCTTTTTTATTTTTTCCATCTTGCCTCATAAAAATCGATCTTTTTGGGTGCAAAATGTTACTTCGCCTTACTGAGCTTCCCACTCATCAATCCTCACACTAGGATTACAAACAAGCAAAGGTGCTTGGTAGAAAACAGCAGTAAAACAAGTATTCCTGTTATATACACAGTCCCGTATTTGTCAGTGGGAACTGGAATGTACTATTGCAGTACTTGTGGGGTGATTCTACAGACTCGGGGACCTAGGTAAAATGCTTCAAAGAGATTTTTTTAAGCCTTTATTAACAACCATCATGCTTATGTACATTCCTTATATACTTACAAAAAGTATGGCTTTCAGACAATATAAACAGAAAACACACAAAAACAAGATCAAAATAAACTAAAAGGCTACTAGGGGTAACAACATGCAACACATATAAGAATTCTGAACAACAGAGTTTGGTGGTTTTTTCCACCTTATGGCTTACAGATAAATGAATTGAATTCAAATATTAATTTACTTCCTTTAAAAACATCACACAGTTGAGCTTTTTTGCAGTAAATGTATATTTATGAATGTGGAACTGTCACATCCTGCACCTGTGGTGATCTGTCTTGGCCACTAGGTGCCAGTGTTTCCTCTTTTCACCTCACATTCCTTTGCACTTGAGGTTTTCTGGGCTAATTCTATTATCTCCAATCACCTGTGTCCCATCACCTACTCCTTTCTATTTAAACCTTGTGTTTGTCTTAGTCCTTTGCCAGTTGTTGTGTTTGCTATCAGTCCTTTGGCCTTGTACTAGTCAGAATACCTATGTTATTTACCTTGTTCTGTATTCTGTGTTCCTGTATCCTGTTTTTGTATTAAACCCCTTCGCACATTAGACTCAATCCTCGTCACCGTGCCTCTGTTCTCTCAGAAAGTGACAGGAACTTAGCCAATAAGAGTTAAAAAATTAGTACATAAGACTGAGAGGAAACTGTAAAGGTATCAAATTAACCAAATAAAACATTTTGCCAGAACAGTATAAAGTTACTAGCAATAGTAATGTTAACCTAGCTACAGAAGTCAGACCAAAAACTTTTCACATCTGGATAGTGCCAAAATAAGTGAACAATGGTTTCAGGTGAGTTCAAACTAAATTTACAAGATATATCAATATCCATTCTAATATTTTTACAGTACACCTTGAGTAAATTTTATGAATATGTTTAAAAGAGACCTCTTTAACTTCTTTGGAGATCAGAAATCAGTTAGGCAAAAGCCAGGTCTTTCTCCCTGAGAAATCTACCTCAAAATGGGTCCAATATGAGACCACCCGAGGGAATGAGAAAATATCTTGTTGAAATAATATTCTTATTGATTTATTTTTATTTCTAAGGAGAGTGTGCTGTAAAACATATTTTCTTCACATGTGAATACATTGCAGTTAAAGGGAGTAATAATTGAAGGTCAGTTGTAGGTTGTTGTCTGAATAGTGAACACATCCCTGAAGGGATTGCACCCAATACCTTTGCATAGTCGCCCGGGGTTACAGGAATATTGTACTGCACTAGGAATTCCTCATACAACAATAATATACCATCCTTATTAAACAGCTGGTCAACCAGAACTATACTGCTCTGCATCCAGTACTCAAAGAATAATGATTTGTGTTTATAAAAGATGTCCTTATTATTCCATATGAAATAATTGTGAGGTAAGAAATGCTTGTAAAAGAGTGCCCAGGCCAAAAACGCCCAGTGATGAAAGGCAGTTTTAACTTAATTTTATCAACATCATAATTGCATATAAAAAAAACAATTGAAACCTCCAAGTTTAGACAGAAGATTTGTCACTGCAATATGTACTATGAAATCGACTGCCCTTGAAGGCCCCCTCCCAACTTGGGGTCCCAGGCAGTTGCCCACCTTGCCTGTCCTACTGCAGCACCTCTGAGTATTTGTCCTTGTTCTTAACAAATGTTAATTAAAAGTATTCAAATTAATTTTATTGCAGAAGATTCGTATTTTTTAAATGTCGGCCTTTTTCAAGAATGGTAACCAAAAACTATAACTACAAATAAAATAGTTTTGATAAAATAAAAATAAATCTGTTAATGTTATCATTGATGTAGTAACACTAAAACCAAAACTGAAATCTAACATGCTGAACTAAATAAAAATAAAACCTAATGAAACTCAAAACTATAATAACCCTGGCATTTATCCCAGTCATGCTCAGCTGCCCTACATCTTATCTCAGGTGTAGTCCTTGACATGAAAATGGCCCAGATGCAGACACAGATACATAATCTCAACAACAGCCTCAACAGCCCTAAATTTTCAACAGCCTGGAGACACTTCAAGAAATTTCTACGAATTTAAATAAATAAGTAAATGTGTTTAAACCTGTTTTTTAAGTGATGCATTTCTTTCTTGAAATTAATCATTATATATATATATATATATATATAAATAACCTCACTGTAAAAATAAGTTAAATGAATTTTAAACTCAATTACTTGCTGTCAAACTTGAACAGGATATGTTTCTTTTAGAAGACCATGCTTTTTACAATAGTGTAATGATTTTGCAGGATTTGACAGTGAACATGCACTTGAAATGATTCGGAAAAAAAACAGTAACACTGGCAAAAGACCTTTCTTTGGAGTGTCAAGTGGAAGATTTTGAGGAGTTGCTAGACCCGGAATCGGGAGAACTTACAAATGATCTAATCGAATTGGAAGAGGAAAGAGTGGCAGAAGAAGAGGAAAATGAACCAGAAAGGAAATTCACAACTAAGGGATTATCACAAGGGTTATCTCTACTAAGTAAAGTTCTTGTACATTTTGAAGGATGGAATTTTCAAGAACTGAATGGACGGCACAATGAGTTTCGTCCGTATCGCGAAATGTACAAGGAGAGAAAGAAACAAACAGTTCAGAAAAAGCTCACCATGTTTATTAAAAAAGAGTACCCCGGACGCTGCCCCAGTGGCAATTATTAAACCAGTTGTACTAAAGTACTGCAAGTAGTGTTTTTGCTGTTATTTTGCATTATTAAACTAAATGTACTTTAGTATACTGTGTAGTGTTTCACTAAAACCTGACGAACACAGACCCAGTTGATGACATCAGCGATTATCTGTCACAATTGAGGCAGGCTGAGGCGAGGTCCAAATGCAGAGAGGGAGATTTATTACAGAACAGGGCAAAAACAGTGTACAAAAGGTTCCAAGGGGTCAAAAACAAGGCATAAGGCTTGGACATTCACTACACAACTACTCATTACAACTCAACAACTGGCAACATACTGACACAAAAACACCTTAAATGGAGACGTTAATAGAATAGAATAGAATTCAACTTTATTGTCATTACACATACAGGGTAACGAAATACATAACGAGACACAACTGGGAGATACTAACCAGACACCACAGGTCGGTCAAAACCGATTATGGTTGTAAGTTGGCAACGACCTGTAAAATAATAAGCAATTATTTTTTATGAACTTGCCAGCCGTGAAATGTGCATAATTATGCTTGAATGTTTCAGATTCTTATGTAAGAACAAATCCAAAATAAGAAAATTTTGAATTCCACAATGTGTAAGAATGATTTAAGAACAAATTTCTTCTGAAGAACAGTTGGTGAATGAGGCCAAATGTTTTTTGCTTAGCAGCAAAATATGGGGTTGAACATATAGCCCTTTTACACAACTGTATAACCACTGAAGCATTTCAGAACATCTCTTTAATGAATTTTCAACTGGGACAGAAGTGGCAAACTGTGTATTTATCTATTTGTTTATGTATTTATCATTTCTTAGATAAGAGTAAGTCAAAACTGAAAGTGCACGGAAAAGTTTCTGAAAATGTAACCTTTCAGTGTGGAAATGGAATATTTTATCCTATATAAAAACTACACTGTCTAAGATGTCTGTATTGTACTAATTTATCCTTAATCAGACTTTTTAAGTAAGCATTTAGCACAGCAGCTGTACATGTTGTAATCAACAGAGCACTAAACACCTATGGGGTTCATATTTCAAACTAATTTCAGAATTTACAACATACTGCCTCACAATATTGTATATCCAACTCATCCAAATCCAGAATGAAAAACCCTTTGATGATGCTGTTTTTAAATGTTAGCAAAGACTGCCCTCTTGTGTGTATGAATAAACTCTTCGAAATGGACAACAATACTATACAATAAAAACCTAGCGTGTTTATATTTTACACATTTTCGCATTACAAGTAACCTTCTGGAACAAATTAAACTCGAAAGTTGAGGTACCATTGTATTGTGTTTTTGCACAGTATTTATTTTAATTTTCAAATTAAATCTAGTACAAACCAGAATTTCCCCCTTTTACTTGTTGCCAAGCCACACTTAGCTCTAGTTATGCTTCCAGATGCTTGCTACAGGAAAGGAGTTGGAGAAGCCAGAAACGGAGTTTGTAGTTTCGTATCTTCTGTCATTTAAGTCACTTGGTAAAGTTTTGCTTTGCACAATGAAATAAGTCATTTTCACACAGTACAAAACTTAACTAATTACGGAGTCCGCTGTAATATTAGCTTAAAGTTGATAGCATTTTTTCCTAGCACAGTCTTCAAAGTAGGGTTCGTTTTTTGTTGGTTTTGTTTCACAGTCACAGCCGAATGGCGTTAATTGGAGCTGAATTTGCTTTGTGTTAGTTGTAACTCCGGAAAGGAAAAAGTATATTATACTTTTTTGTGGTTCTCATTTTAGGTTTGCACTGGATTAAGGTTTGGTCAGCCATGTGCATAGGTTAGTTGCTGAAAATACAAACTGATCTGTGGAGAGAAAAAAAAAAAAATCACACCTACGTTTAAGATATAAAAGGATCAGTGTGGCTGGCTGTGCCTGATATGAATAAGTAGTTAAAAGTGACCTTTTATAAATGGCAAAAAAATATTTTAAAAAGGAAAAAGATCTAAAACTTGTGAAGCACTAAAGGGCACTCCCCACGAGAATCTCCAACACTCATGGGACGTGTACTCAACCACTAGTGCCCTGAAAAGGACACTTGGGCAGACACGTCAGATGCAGTCACCCGAACAACCACCACACAAGGAAATGGGAAAGCTCTCCACTCACATCCAAGCACTTCTAGGGCGGGAACAACTATTTACAAAGGATGCCAGGAAGGTGCATAATCGACCCTCCTAGACGCTGTCCATTGGTTGCGGCCCACCATCGCTACAGAGCCCCCTCTTCAGTAATTGACCGTCCTGGTGACCTAAAAAGCCACCACACAACTCTAGTCCATCAGGCGTGGTAGGAGATGCCATTGCATGTGATCAGGCCTCCCTGGAGGCAAACAGATTGGCCCTGGTA
Organism: Chitala chitala; assembly: GCA_025773905.1. Classification (NCBI taxonomy): domain Eukaryota; kingdom Metazoa; phylum Chordata; class Actinopteri; order Osteoglossiformes; family Notopteridae; genus Chitala; species Chitala chitala. The sequence goes on from JABJVR010000035.1 coordinate 11,200,866, forward strand.
GAGGTGGCTCTTCTGCAGGTGAGCCCACGGAGGTTGGGGGAGCCTTGGGGCGATACAGGGATAGTCTGTCTCTATGAACTACCACCACACAATCTCTTGGGCCTATGCGCAGTCTGTACACCACATCCGCTACCCTGTCCAGCATCAAGCACAGTCCCTGCCACGATCCCATAAGCTTAGGCCACAGTCCCCTATGGCAGCACGGGTTGTACAACCATACCTGGTAGCCCAATTTCAAAGGCCCACCACGGCAGAAAAACTGCACCAATGCCAGTCCCAAGCCCAGATGCAAATGGAGTAGGGGTTTTGCATCGGGCTAGCAATTGCACTACTATGGTCATTACCGAGCGTTTGCATAACCCCTTGTTTTTTTGTCTCCTTTTTTCCTTGGTGTATTCTAGTTCTGTCCCAACCCATCTCGTTAACCTACCATGCTCCCCGACCCCATCTATGTCCCGGACTATCTTATTGTGAATTCAACCCCTTGCTTGCCTACTCGACCTCGAGATTTGCCTGTCACTTGTTTGCTGGTGTTCAATCACCAATAAAAACTTCAATTCTGCACATTGGAATCCAGTCTTCTGGTTTTTTGTCTGTAACGTTACAGAGAGTCTACAGAAGAGTAGATGTTGGATTGGATCACTGTCTAGTCAGGGCAGATCTAAAGCTGAAGCTTCACAACCAAAGACAGCCCATATGAAAGAGACCATTCGCAATTGATGCTCAACCCTGCCATCGTCGATGCCTTTGCCTTGGATATCACCCTACTCAATGAACATTAACTGAAGTTACATCATGCCACGACTGAACTAGAAACAGAATCTGGCAAAGCTGACCTCAGGATAAGCGCAGAAAAATCAAAGATTATGCACATGAGCACAATGGTCCAAATGTGGGGACGTATGATTGGGCCACAAAAATTGGAGGAAGTGGAGAAGTTCAGATATTTGGGCAGTGTGATCTCCTAGAATGGTGACAGGGAAGTGGAAGTCAAGCACTGCATCGGAATGGTGGTGCCTGTCTTCCAGAGGATGAACAAGGTCTAGTCCTCACCATCCATCTACTTCATCTCCATTGTGGTCCCGACAGCCATCTATGCCAGGGAAACCTGGAGGGCGTCTGCAAGGACTACCACCAGCTTGACGTCTTCCAACAGAGGTGCCCACACCAAATCTTGAAGATCCAATACCTAGACCACATCACCAATGACGAGGCACAATGAAGGAGTGGCACAGGAAAACTCCATAACATAATCACCAGCAGAAGACTCTGGTTGGCCACATCTTTCGTATGAAGAATGATTAGATCCCCAAGACGGCCACGCGATGGGTACCCATGGGTGCCAAAAGGCCACGAGGACGCGCCTGCAACAGTTGGCAAACAACGTTCATACAAGACCCAAGATCAAACGCTGGAAAAGCTTGCTGCCCAACATACTACTTAGCATGGGAGGAACTAACTAACTAACCAATTAACTAATCCATTAAGAATGGACAGGTTGTCCAACTGAGAGCAATCTGCCTTCGTGGCTGGTCCCTGCCCTCTCAGCTCCTCCCATCCAGGCCTCGTGCCTCTCTGCAACCAATCTCACAACTGTCTGAGAGTCCTATCTCCTGATTGGGCTTGCACGACGTGCGCCTTCTCACTAGCGGACATGGTTGAGACTTCCCTCTGCATTGTAGCCACCTCCTCCTTGTCCTAACCCCACGCTGTTTCTGCCACCGTGCTATCTGGCTCAGATGTCCTCCCCTCCAAGCATTGACACTGCAGGTCTCTGGGCATGGGTGCCGGGACAGAGCATCAGCATTGCTGTGCAGCCACTGCCCTTTGTGTTGGATCACAAAGTTGAAGGACTGCACTTTCTCCAGCCACCTTGCTACCTGTCCCTCTGGCTCTCTGAAGTTCAGGAGCCAGGTCACAGAAGCTTGGTCAGTCCTTAGAAGGAAGTGGTGTCCATACAGGTAGTGGCAAAAGTGTGACAGCCCCTTCACCACTGCCAGCAGGTCATGCCAAGTGATGTACTGGTTTTGCTCGGGCTTGCTGAGGCAGTGGCTGAACTACGTGACTACATGCTGGTGTTGTTGGCGTCAGTGGCCACGGTGAAAAGGAGGGAAGGGTCCGAACATGACAGGACTGGGACTGAGATGAGCACAGGATAGAAGGATGGTGGTTTGTCCCAGGTGTAGTGTGTGCCTTTGCACGGTGTTTAGTGAGGGGGTCCATCCCCAGAATGCACTCATCCCGGAAGAGGCCAGCTAGAAATCATGCATGATGGAGACTCCCACAAGCACTCACAAATGCCTGTGCTTGAACATGTTGATAGTCTCTCCTGTCACAGAGCACAGGTGAGCCTAGGATTGTTTCTCGCAGTCCTGGAGTAGAGTTTTCATCTCCGCATGTAGATCTGCCCTGATGATGGAGATGGTGGCGCCACTGTCGATCAGGGCATGGCAGCAGACACCCTTAATGTTGCAGTCCAGGGACTGGCTGCGAATGCCACCCAGTCAAACCACATCAAAGAGGGCTTTGTCATTGTCAGCCTGAAAGGCTTCGGAGACATGGGGCAGCGCTTCCTTCACTGTGCTGCCTCTCTCTTGTTTCCCGATTGTCCTGGGAAGAGAGCTGTGCAGACAGGGGCTCGATGTTCTTGTTTTCGGCAGCACCAATAGAATGGTCCCGTTCTCCCCCTCTCTCACTCTCTCCCTCTTGTGCTGGAGCTGGTGCGCTTGTTTGCCCTTGCTGTCTGCTCCCTCCTCTACTTTTTGGAAGTGGTACCTCTTCTCAGGAATTTGCACTGCCAAAAACACCTGTAGGACCAAGTTTTCTCGCATGTCTGCAGGGTAGGATGGATAGGCCTGCTGGGTCAGGGCTTTCACGTCCATGGCCAGGACCCCCAGCTTCTTTCCCCTCTGTCACCTTCATTTATAGAGCAGCTGCTGAGTGTTCTGCTCATTCTTAACTTCACCAAAGCGTCGGCACAGCACTGCCTTTAGGTCCACCAGCTGGTGTGTGGCCACCACACTTTCCCTTCCAGGGCAAGGCTGAAGTAAACTGCAATGGTTTCCTCAGTTCAGCCTTGCCAAGAGCTGAAGCTGGACCTCCTAGGGCTCCCAGGCCTGCTCACTACTGTACTTGTGGATCTTGACCAGCACTGGAGGGTCTGGGGTGAGTCTCCCCTTGGAGTTGCTCTCCCTGGGATAACTGACGCCTTCAGTCTGGAGGCCATCCTGCGATAGTGCCAGGAGAACATCATCATCTGCATAAAACAGAAATAAGACCCCATGACTTCCATGCCAGACACCCTCCTTACCATGGCTGTGCCTCGAAATCCTGTCCGTGAAAATCACGAACAGGAGAGGTAACAAGGGGCAGCCTTGGTGAAGCCCAATGCCCACATCGAATAGGTTTGACTTAACACCAAACATAGAAACACAGCTTTCACTCCAGGAATTCAGGGATCTGACAGCTTTCAAAAGCAGCCCTGATACCCCGTACTCCAGAAGCACCCCCTACATGATCTTTTGAGGAACCCGGTCATAAGCTTTCTATAAGTCCATGAAACACACGTAGAGTGGACCGGCAAACTCAACTATGTGATGACTGGCTTCAAATGATCGCTATCCTTAAATAAATCAGTCATATTTTCAATATCAATGCCACAAATTCACGATTTTTGCCAGGGTATGCAAACCTTTCAACATAACTAATTTCAAATGTTTTTTGGTCATGTTTGCTCCATATGGAAAGACTGCAAATATGTATTAATTCAGTATTGAAGCTTCCAAAAACAATGTTCTAACACTAACCCTGCAGCCATATGTTTTGGAATTGGACATGTTTCATTTTAAGACATTGATAGAATATGTTTGTGTTTAAATTTTTTTTACAGTGAAACAAATGTAAAATAAAAACTGGAATTTGTGTTAATTCTGACAAGTGAAATTTGAAATACTCAAAATGATAATTTGGATATTTTTGAGTAGGACAGAAGTAAAATAAATATGTTGGAGTAACTTAATTAAATAAATTTAATAACTTAATATCACCAAAACTTTTTAATTAAAATTAAGCTCATTCGGCTTAATTAAGCATTTAGAGGTCATGGCAAGTCATACTGGTTGTACCCAATAATCTTCAAGTTGGAATTTTAAAAAAGATGCATGTAAAGTTTGACATGTCTTGAGGCACACTTCCACTGATGAAAACACACACACAAAAAAAATTAATAATAATAATAATAATAATAATATTCACTAGGCCAAAAAGCCTCGTTTTTGTTTCCCTCCCTAAATTCTATTGCCTTTTTAAAAGGTGCATTCTTTATGTCTGACTATTAACATCACATGACAATGATTACTTTATCATGAAGTGCTTTGGGATTAGCTACCTGCTTATTGTAACATTTGTGCCAGGCAGGCAAGAGAGGCCAAATGTGCAAAAAGGGAGGCTTTAATATAGGATAGAATAGTGTATAAACAAAAGGCTAAACAGGTCACAAAGGCTTGACAACAGGGAACACAAAGAACTAAATCCAAACTAGGAAGACCGCGGCAGCAACAACCAGCAAAGGACAAACAAACCAGTGAGGTACATAAAGGCAAACCAATAGGCTGAACGACACAAGGTTGGCAACTGATAACAAAGGAACAGGTAGGAAAGGACCGGAGGAAGGGTGACATCTAGGGGACAGAGGGAACATGACAGGCAGGGATGTCACACATATACCCGACGCTGTTACATTTAAGACTAAATCTGAGAGAGAAAAAAGACCTGAGTTCATTTTAAGAGCTTCAGTGTTGCACATACCCATCTCAGTGCACAGATGTAGTCAATGGGAAGGCTGTGCCTAAATCAGCTACTCAAACACCAGCACATGATTTTCTTTTGTGAGTGAAGGTTTAAACAGTTATATTACCTTGGCTGCTCAATTTTTCATTGTGAAGATGTTAGTTATAACTGAACATTGTTGTGTGAAATCTGTTTATTCATGGCAGTAATGTGAGTTATACAGTACTTTATGAAGCAGGGAAAATTATTGTAATGCAGTTGAAGACCCACAGCAAGAGTAGCTGGGAATGAAAAGTCATGGAGTCCCGTCTGTAATAACAGCTGTGTGCCTCTGACGCTTATCAGTAAGCACCACGCATCTGCTGCCATCACCACCATACTTTTGATTTTCAAGTTTTTTTTTAATCCTCATATGGTACATATAACCAGTTTGTGTCATACAATTCCTTTATATGATCTAATTTTTAAAATATTTCCTAAATACAATTCAGATGGCCATTTAAAAATAACGACTAAATTAGTAAGAATAAACAATGGTCTGCATTTGTAACATCGTACATGTTAAAATGTTGATGCATCCATGCAATCACTTGAATGTGCATGCATGTGCCTAATATGCCGCACTAACAGACTGGACAGGACAGTAGACATCCGTGCGAGATGTTCGTTGGAAATGTGAGATCGAGCTGCGGTCCCATGACGAGTGACGTTACTCCACTGACCGTGTGACAGGGTCCAGACTCCACCATCACTTCCGTAACTGCCATTTTGCTGCTGGTGAAGCTGCCATCGCTTTGTGTTTGTACTGCAAAGAGTGGCTCTGTGGATATACATATATTTATACACACAAACTTTATTTCCAGGTAGATGAAAATAACCGTAAAAAGCGAAATCGTACTCTGCAGACAGTAGATTGCACACAATGTCGGATTTCGACAGTAATCCCTTCGCGGATCCGGACTTCAGTAACCCATTTCAGGTAAAACGGTGTGCCAGGTTCAGCTGTCTGACCTGAATAAGTGTCATTGATTTTCACTTAAAGGTTTGTAAAAATGCGTGTTGCTGGTAAACACTGGCGCTGTATGGAGTGTGTGCTGTGTGCTGTGTGCATGGCACTGAATGTGGCGTGCTGGACACGCAGCTTTGCAGAGACGGGCGGCACTTGGCCTGGGGTGTGAATTTGGGTTTATTGGGTTGGGTTTGGACATGAAGCTGGTCCATCCGATCCAGTTAGTAAAATAACTACGGATGGTCCGTTGACGTTTTTACCCTTAACGTCGGATGTCTTTATCGTAGAACTGCGACTAAGACGTTGATTGTATAGGTAAAGGGCTTTGGTTTAGTGTTTGAACTGTTCATAAATTTGCAAGTTACCCACGTATTTACTACGGTCTTATTAAATTAAGTTAATGTATAGTATAGGGTGTAAAGGTTGCAGGTTGGCTGGCTCGATGTGCTCCCGAGGTATCTAGAGTACATCATCGTAATCTTCCTTGGGTGGCTGTTGGCATCACAGCTGCTAATTAATGTTGCAACACTTAGTTTGTTTATAAAATATGGTGATTATTACAGCTAAAACACAGCAGGTTCAATCGAATTCGTATGGGAAAATAGTCTCATTATGTTGTGTGTGTCTGGATAGGCTGAGAGTAAGAATCCCAGATAGCAAACGTTGTTAATTCAACATTGAGTTTTAGTCAACCTCAACCATAAAACAATCTTTATGACTAAAACTCAGTGTTGAATTAACAACGTTTGCTATCTGGGAAGTAAACTTTAAACAGTTTTGGAGTGGAGTTTGGTGGTGGTCTGTTATATTTAACATACTTCTAGCTGAGGCCACATAGTATGTGTCCCACTCTTTTGGACCCCCCACTTGTGGGACGAAACGTGGCTTCTGACATGAGGGCAGCACAGGATAACCCTGAACCTGTGCTCTGGAAGGATTACTTGTCCTGCATTTGAAACTCTGGCTATGCTTTATCCTAATGCAACCGGTGGATGTAGCCATCTGGGTTTTGGCTGCTTTTTAAATAAGCAACATTGAAATGCCTTTAATTACTACCGAATGTTAGACATGCCGTATAATTAATTCCTCAGTCTGCTATATTGTTTTGCTTCAGTGGTACACAAAGGAAATGTTTAGGCTCTTTCTTTTAATGGATGCTTACAGTGATCAAAAATAGTTTTCTGTTGACATACAATTGAAATGTACGCACATTTTATATTAGCTTTTTGCAAACACAAACTGAGAATCTTAACTGATAAAGGACATTGCATTAGATTTTTTTTTGTGCTTTGCAAGTGTTACATAAATATTATTGCTGACAAATGGGCTGAATCTCAATTTCTGTTTTCCTGCAAGCTGAACTGAGTGAAGTTTAAGTCTAAGTAACAGTTCTGTAACCCAGATGTTTATTATCTGGTCACTGACCAACATTGTCATCTCACTAGGTGTATGACAGAACCTTGGCATGCTATTCTAAATGAAGGCAATGGCTTTATCACGTTGTAAAATTTTCTTTCCCCAGTCTTTATTGATATGTCCCATTTGATTTTGGTTCAATGAATTTAACATTATACAGGAGCACCTGTTACACCAACATGCCAGAGTTTCTGTTGATTAGAGAAGTTCTGGTTATGTTAATTAGTGTGAAAGAAATGTAAAGATGAAGGGGACACGTCTGTGTATGTGTACATATATGTATGTGAAAACTGTAGAATTAAATATTTAATGTTAGAATTTTATGGTGGAGTCATGTTTTGCCATCAGGCTATTAAGTGTTCTTAGCAGAAACAGTGAAGAAGCAAAGGAAGTCCAGTAATTTCCACCCCTTGGTAAAAAGGCAGACCTATGTAGGAGAAGAGAAACACTTCCATGCCACAGCATTGTCAGAATGGAACAGGATATAATGATTCCTGGAACCAGACCTGCAAATAATTAATTTATATATTTATAACACATTTGTGATTAATCTAAATTGCTAATCAAAGTCCCTATAATCCACAGCTGGGTGTGGTATAATGATAACCCCTCTGTGTCTTCCTTTAGGATCCATCAGTGACTCAGGTAACACGGAACATTCCCCAGAGTTTGGAAGAGTACAACCCTTTCACAGATGCCAGAACGGTTAGTAGTTTAATCATGGTCAGATGCAGTTTAAAGTGTGTCTGTGGGTGTGGGTTTCATATATACATCTCTGCAGACAGGCAACATTCTGCTAATAGGACCTGCATGTGCTAATTTCAATTTGGTTTAATTTACTGCTTTGTCTAAACACAAAGTAACAAGTATTTGGGTGCAGCAAGACTTGTCCTGCACCAGCATTATAAGGTGTAAAATTTTTTGCATATTTGTTGAGTATAGGTACATTTTTGGTTGAAAGATAACAGAAGCCTAAAAACCCCAGTTTTAGGCTGAAGCTCGATTGAAACCACGCAAACGTTTTCAGAACTGAACATCTCTAGCCTGCACTTCATCACCAGTGTCCTGTCTGACTTATACTTTAACAGTTCCATTTTTTGTTGCTCTAACCAAACCAGTTGTCATTTTTTCTCCAGTCCAGAGATTGGCTTTACAATTAAAGGCAAAAAACATTTTAAATACAGCAAAGTCTTTAATAGTCAGTGGTGTGTGACTGTATCCTGTGGAATGATTTCTAATGTGTGTTCCAACATTGTGTGAAAATCTTGAAGTTTGTATGCTAGGTAAGGATACAAATCCAACGTTCCACAAATGTTCACACCACATGAAAGTGTTGAATTGATATTAATGGAAAAAGTAAGTCTTTTCTGTCTCCTTACTATTGTAAAGGCTGCTTTATGAATGAGAATATTTTGTTGACGGTTCTCAATTGGTAACTGGTACTGTCTTGGCAGCTTTTAGGATAGGGCTTCCCTGAGTACCTTGAGTCTGTACATTAGATGCTTTAATACATTCCATCTGTTTTTTCCTGTTTGAAAATGTTTGAATTTGACTTTCAATTTTATTCTCTGCCAGTTGTATTAGACGATATTGTGGTTGTTAACAAGAGCTCTGACAGCCAGTCATTTTACTGAAAGTTACTTGTAAGCCATGCAGGCTCTGTAATGTACTGTTATCTAAGTGTTATTGCTTTATGCATTATTGCTGTGCTATTGTCCATGGCCAGCTGTGATGGAGGGTTGGGAAGGAGAACCGTGAAATTATTTTTAAAAACAATTGGTACAAATAAAAAAGGACAACATGGTGAAATTGTCCAGCACAACCAAAAAGAGGAATAAACTAGAGGGTCTGGTGTTGAAGGGAGTATATGATATATGGACAGAAACAGAGATTGATGTGCGTTCAGAATAGAAAATATTAATCTTCAGTGATGAATCTGGCTTATGGCCACTAAATCAGACAATACTGGCAAAAGTTGGATGATATTACTGTTAGTGACAAGCCTGCAGCATTTCTTACGTTTCCAGCAATGGCCCAGAAGCAGGGTGAGACTATTTTAATGCGCATTAGATGAGCTTTTTAGAACAAAATAAGAGCTTGAGTCATGTCATTAAGGGCAGTGGTGTTTAAGTGAAGCTTGTTTAGCACAGACCTGAATGAGGTTGAGTTAAGGCAAAGCCTGACCTACTTTGGGCACAGTGAAAACGGTAGATGTGGTCTGCATGAAGCTGCAGGCTATAGAGAGTGCCCAGTCCCATCAGCACACACCTCATGTCTTTGCTGTGCATGCTTCTAGCTTCCATCAGTTTTAGCAAGTTGTGACCTAAATAGCTAGTATGAGACATTAACCAAATTGTTGCAATTTTGAGACACATATGGCCTGGAAGTCTTGAGAAACTTTAAGTAACGCAGTTTTTAAATGCTTTTGTGTAGACCTCATTCTGCTTACTGTTGTAAGCTTCTTTGACTAGTTCAGCCTTCAGGGCAAAATAAAGCCTTATGACCTTTTTTTGCACTCCCCCACTACAGTGGCGTACTTTGAATTGTATGATACATTCTATTCTTTGTCTCCTGTGTTTTGAGCTTATTCAGAGCAATAGATAAGGTTTTTGTGTGAACTGGGTATTACCCCACTGTTTTACAACTAATTGGGTATTCATCAAAATAAATGGGTATCCAGCTTTTCAGTAGCCCGTGGTTTCAAGTTTAATTGGGTACTACCAATGACTAAATTGGTATTTGTTTTTTCATAGTTGTTTTTTTTCATACCTGTATACCTAAAACCATTGGCAACACCAAAAAATGTAATATGAGCTGAAGAAATTCAAAGCTTGCTAAATATGTTCTTTGTTTTTCATGTTGTAGGTTTATAGAATGTTGCTCCAGACATATTTATTTAAAAACATTAGTTCAAAAACGTTTGTGATTATCACCCAAATAGTAACGAAAATGCATTTGCAATCTTCTGGGTGTTGTCCTGTCTTTACGAATACAACCGATTAGATACACCTCAACGCACCTGCTACAGTATAGATGGTCTTTGGCTATTTTGACGTGATTAGAATCCCATTGAATAGGGGTTATTGTCGGTAGCATTAGTGTACTAATTAGGAGAAAGTGTAAGTAATTGAGACATTTGTTGAATTTTTACTGGATATGTTAACCAGTTCATTTGCATATTCTACCACTGTGAATAGTTTGCGTAAGTTTAAAATTTCCATATCCTCTTATTTTACTATTGTATCAGTACGCTTTGGTCTGAAAACAATTGGGTGTCCGCCGTTATTTAATTGCGTAAATACGCGTCTTATCTATTGCTCTGCTTATTGAAGAAATTGGCCTTTCTGTTAGAATTAATTTGTAAAGAAAAAAAATGTCCACAATGTCTTTTCAGTTGTGGTTTATGGTGTTCTTAATCAGTTTTCTATATACATGGACAGCTTTCATCCTCTTTCCACATTTGTGTTCAGTGAAATAGAAGTGCGTGACCTTGATTCCTCTGTATCCTTTACAGAGCTTGCCTTTTTTTGTCATTTTATACGCTTTGACAGGCTCTTGAAATACCTTGCTGTGAAGTTCTTTGATATTTTGGACTTCCGACTGACTTCCTAACCAGAGGGTGCCAGTGCTTTCACTAACCTCCATTATCACCAAGGTCAATGCTGGACCTCAAGTGTGTATTTTTGGAATATCAGATATGAATGCAGCACCTCACACAATTGCTTGAGAATTGAATTTCAGGATGAAATCTGTCCTCCCCCTCTCCTTCCCCCATCTTTTGAAACCCTGCTTGAGGTAATCTCTGTAGGTTCGTGTTCAAGAATCAATGTACAGTATTTATTATTCTATGTTCGCTTGACAGAGTTTCTGTAGCTCTTCAGAACTTCTGTGTGTTTTGTATTGCTTTGCGTTGCCAACTGCCAGTGCTGCTGTAATGCACTGAGTCCTCATCCTAACATCACTGTACTAGTTAAAGGTGTGATAAGTGATTGGTATACAGATGTCTCTCATTGTGTTAAGGCTATTTGGGTTAATCACTGGATAAATCAGAGTTATAAGTTTTATTTGGTAACCATCTTTAAAATGCACAATTCTTGTATCCATTGGTTTTTCTAGGTTTTGCAGTTTGGATGTCCATTGTAATGTGTGACTTTCTATGGTGGTCTTTTCTTGTTGCTTTCTGTACTTTTCAGCTTCCCGTTCACTGTCTCTGTGTGACAGTGCTGCGTTGTGTTTTGCGTTCATGCTTCAGAAGACTTTTATCCAATGTTGTTATTTTGAAACGCTTTCTTTGCTTTTAATCCCCCAAATAAACTACACCCATTCAAAAACGTGCAGCTCTGACACTGACCCCAATGGCCAGAGAAAAAAAATATGAAGGCTTTATATTTCACTTGGGTACTGAAGCATTACCTTTTATAAATGAGTTTCTCCTAAAGCCTCTTGGTATCCTGTTATAAAGTATCCTTGCACTTTATTAGTCGTATGCTGGAGCTAAACATTGAGCCAAGAACATTTCAGATGCTTTTTTTTGTTAATTAAAAAGTCCTTATTATAAAATTTTTTTAAAGCACTATATTTTCACTTTGCATTGATTATTAGCTAGTGTACCGACAGTATCCACTATACTGCGGCTTCTGGAAACAGAGCCGCCCGCCCCGCCCGTTCATGTCATCACCCTGTGAAGAGATTGCTATTGATTTCACTGTGCCTCTGCACTGGCTGAATGAAGTGAAGCTCGTTAACCCTTTGCTGACAGCCAGCGTCAGCTTTGCACAAGGAGGGCTCTGAGCGGCATGCACAGTGTACAGTCCGGCAAATCTGTCGCTGACATCTCACACCAACCAAGTGGATTACAGTTTTTTTTTTTTTTTTTTTTTTTTTTTTTTTTTTTTTTTTTTTTAAATGTTGCACATTTTGGATTTGGTAAAAGCCCGGCAATTGGGGGTGTTGTTTTTTTAATTTTTT
>JABJVR010000035.1:11213056-11225378 GCA_025773905.1 Chitala chitala
ATTTGCACACTGTGGGCTTTTTGGGGCCTTCCCTTTTTAATTTCCGCCAATTCTTTCGCTTAAAACTAAAACAACCCAATTGTTTTACTTTTTTTTTTTTTTTTTTTTTTTTTTTTTTTTTTTTTTTTTTAGATTCAATATTGCACATTTTGCATTACGTAACATCCCGTCAGATGGCTCTGATAGGTTTTTAAATTGGAATGAGCTGACTTTCTGTGATGTGTTAGTACACATACTGTTCTGTCCTGTGTTTCAGAGGAAGTTTAGTTTCTTTTTGTCCTTTTTCTCCAGAATATTCAGTGGTGTTAAAATACCAGTTTGTGATATTTATTGGTCAGATGATAGTTGTTTGATATAATGGCAGAGGGCTGCTGAATTACCTTTTGCTCAGTCAGGGTTGCTCAAGGGAAAGTGAACTCATTGCAAAAAGGGCCAAAAATATGTATACTGCAGGAAAAATGAAACGTTGTAATAGGGCATTGCAGCGCTTCTCATAGTTTATGCCAGTAAATTTTGTTACATGTATGTTTTAATAAATCAATTGCAGACCTTTTGTGACTAAAGCCAGTTTTTGGCATTTTTGGACCTGATTTTTGTGTAATGATGCTCCCCTCCCCCATCCCCCATTTAGGATAAAATTGGGGGGAGAATTCATGCATGGATGGATACGTAGATGAATTTCCCATATCTGGCTTGCAGTTATGTTCTGTGCATCCCGTTTCTAGATTAATTTTAAGCACAAGGGTCTGGATTTGCTCTGAAAATGTCCACCTGTTTTAAGTAATGTACACTTATGCAGTAAGCAGTGTTTGTTTGTTTCCTTGTCTTAATGGCCGTTTGCCCAACGATTTTCGTTTTCAGGATCCGTCAGGCACAGTCTCTAAGGCCCCGCCCACGGCAAGCACGCAGCCTGCCATCATGAAGCCCACAGAGGAACCGCCATCCTACGCACAGCAGCAGCATTCCCAGGTACTACGCCACGCTGTCCCTCACCTCTACCTTACACTGGTCTTTCATCCATCTCCAGTTCTCCAACCTCCACCTGTTCAGCTTCATCTTTCAACTTGCACTATCTACATCTTCACTGTGTCAGTAACCAAGTTGTGCTGCATTATGCGTTTGCTTACACGTTCAAAAATGTTGTCACGTTTTTTTGAGCATTGGAAAAATCCAAGTCTTTCTATTTCTATAAGGCCTCACTGTGTTATCCCCATTTTCCCCACACTTCCTGTTCTTTTAATGTGTGTTTACTTTTGGGCTTCACCTCTGCATGAAGCTTACAAAATGAAACAAAGTGCTGCCATGTGCTAACAGTTTAGCTGCATGCCCACAGGCCACAGCCAACATTCGGGGGTGTCACAAAAAATTCTGGACCCCCTGACAATGTTACCTTGGGCCCTTGACAACCTCTCTTGTACAGCCCCATGCTCATCTTCAACAGTTACAATTCTGTAATCATAAAGATCATATCCCTGAAGCAGACACATCAGTTGTACTTCCAGCAGATTCTGATGCCATATTGAATGGTGTCAAAGTTGTACTGAAACAACAGTGATGATTTGAATGATCAGCATTTGCAATGTATGAGTTATTTTAGTGACTTGCATTAAAGTACTTAGAAGTATGGTTGACAGCATATCACAGCAGAGCTGGCATGGGGTGACCACAGTGTTTTATGTGCTTAGCCACTGGTCAAGCACATGATTGCTGTGGTTTGCAAACTTGTCTGATGTTCAGAAAGCGCCGCGCTTTTGTATTTACTATTTGGTTTTTGTTCACTTTGCTCTACTCAGGCACTAGCTGTTATGATTCGCTAATCATGATCACATGGGAAATTTGTGGAAACTTTGCCTTCTGCTCCGATTCATCTCAGCACCTAAAAACAGAACAATGCACCATTCTGGATTGATGAAAATTTAAATTAACAAAGCCACATAAAGTCAGCACAAAGAAAATGGTCTTTTGATTTCACCGGGGTTATCCTGATAGTTGAGAAATCCTGCATGTGATGTCGTTGCTGGAAACCTCCATGAGTGTCCATAAATCACACACAGTTATTATCCTTAGTATAGTTTAATCAAGTATTATTTAGACTTGGTTTTCAGAATATGGTTTTGTTAGTGCTTTGTTTTCTATGTTTATAACTATGTGATAGATTTGTAATATAAAACCACTGGGGATGTCCTTTAAATAGTAATTTAAAATTTTAATAGAAATGTTTGAAAATGAAGTCTCAGCTTCTTGCTTGCAACAAATTTGGGGAAAGGCCTCAACAAATCGCATTTCTACAATAGAAATCTGCATTTCATGTCAACAACTTACAGATGTTTTCCTCACTTGTGAAACTCGATGCCTTTTCCTCACCAATAACTGTTGCTGTAGTGATATCAGTTGATTGCAAAACACCGGGATCCTTTTCATTTTGATACCTGCACATTAGCTATTGCTTCACGTACAGTGAATGTAACTCCGTCCAGTATTGCAACACAGCTCAACAACCGGTGCCAATCCAGCAGGCTCACATCCAGTCTATAGTATAGCATGTTTATAATACATTTGTGTTACTTGCTACTCTCGGTTGGTTTTAATGGAACTGATTTGTCACTTTTGAATTAATCCATTCTGTGGTGGGTGGTGATTCGTTAGTCGTACGCTTATTTGTGTGATAATCATGATACGTTTTCATAGTATAATTCAACTTTTAACAATTTAATTTAATCATTTTATTCAAGGGCTCCTTGAGGTAAAGTTCTTGGCCCCCTGACTCTGTCCCTGTTCACGTTACACGATGTGTGAGAGCAGGCATGTTTCTTAGTTCCTGCTTTCACACTCTTGTTCTCCAGAATTTTGTTTTACTGTGCAATGTCCATTGTGCATCTTGGCATACTGCATGCCGAACATGGACAAACAGTGTGTGTCTGTTATGGGCTGTTACAGTGAGGGCCTGGCACAGATGTGATGGAGGGCTTGCTTGCGTGATTCCCTGCTGTGCCCTTTAGGACCAGGCACGTGCCCAGGCAGAGCTGCTGCGGCGCCAGGAGGAGCTGGAGAAGAAGGCCGCCGAGCTGGACCAACGGGAGAGGGAGATGCAGTCCCTCAGCGCCTTAGGAGGTGAGACAGGCTGTTGAATGAAGAGCTGTCTAACCCACATGGCATTAGTGAAGCTTTTTAGTTTTTAATGTATTTTTTTTTTTCCTTTTTCTCCATTGAAATTAAATGACAAAAAAGAGATTTAGGGTATAAAGTACAAAGGTAATGGATTTATTTAAATGGTGTGAATAATTTATAACAAGGATGTAGAGTGGTTAAAAATGATAATCACGGAGCATATTGAGAAAGGATGAGCTTTAGGAGATGTTGCAACAAGGTATTTTTGTGAGTTGTTTCTGTGTGGAGAAATGTTAACAGGATGATGTGAACAAAAGAGAATGCTGTGCGTCCTTTTTTACAGGAAGGAAAAACAACTGGCCTCCCCTTCCAGAGAACTTCCCTGTTGGCCCCTGTTTTTACCATGACATCGCTGTAGACATACCTATAGAGTTTCAAAAGACGGTCAAGATAATGTACTATTTATGGATGTGTGAGTATTCTAACAGGAATGAATGTTTTCAGTGAGCCTGCACAGTAGTGACAGCATGCAGTACCCAGCCAGCTGCCTGTATGGGTTAAATAACAGAAAGGGGAGCATCATCGCAGTAGTGTTTAAATGTGGAATGGCACGCCGTGGGCCCCTCCTGCGTGTGCTTTTGAAGAGCTAACAGGTGTGCTCGCACTGGCAGTCCACACGGCCACTCTGTTCGCCAACATCTTCGGCTGCCTGGCCTGGTTCTGCGTGGACCCGACGCGGGGTGTGGACTTCGGCCTGGCTATGCTGTGGTTCCTGCTCTTCACGCCCTGTTCTTTTGTCTGCTGGTACAGGCCGCTGTACGGAGCCTTCAGGTGACGGAGCCCGTCCTCTCCATCGGGCCTTTCAGTGTCTGTCCCAGGGCTGATTGTGACTAATTTACTTTGTTGTCGCTGCACTGAATTGTGTTCGTACCGCAGTATTGAGCTGTGACCAGAGTGTACACAAGCAAACGCTTAAGCTTGAGACCAGATTAGAGATGTCATCAGTTAACCAGTTTACCATTTACCATTAAATAAGTTGTTCAACCAGTTGGACCAATGCAGTCTGTTTAAAAATGACCCACGTTTAAAGTGTACCGGTAGATCCTTGAAGCAGCAGTTTTATCACTTTCATTATTAGACAAGTTTGAATTGTACACTGTTATAAATTAGTAATATACAAATGAAAGTAGGGTATGTGGTAAAAACATCTAATTAAAAATGAAGCAGGCAGCCAAAAGGGGTTGTGTATTGGACCATTTTGATCAACATGGTGTGATGTAACTTGTGCAATGCAGCATTTAGGTTCACCGGTATCACATCTTCAATGCAGTTACCTCATCAGCAAAAACACATCTACCAGCTTTGATGGCTGAAGACAGCCAACCCTTCTGTCGTTAGTGAAGCTGCGTTAAATGTTAACAAAGGAGGGGACTGTGGTACTGCCACTGAGAGGGAACATGAGGTGGCAGTGAAGACAAATACGACATGCAACTCCATGGCTTTGTCTGCTGGGGGGAAAAAAAAAAAAAAAACACTTGTCTCGGGTAGATAATGTAAGAAATGAAGTGGATAATGATTTGGGTAATTTCTTCTGATTGTGTATCCACTACAACAGTGGAAAATAAGTCGAGATTCTCATGGCATGCAAATTTGGCAAGGCACTGTTTGTGTTTACCCGAGACAACAGTGCCTTCACAGCAGGTATCACCACTGACAGTGTGATTGTAAATAAACTCTTAAAGACTAACTAAAACACCTTTTTTTTTCATCAAGCTGGAAGAGTTGAAAGTAGATTTGACTAAATTGTTGCTTGTCAAATGTGGATTATTTATTAGGAAATAAAATCTTAAAAGTGTAATTGGCTTTGAATAGACTTTTTTAATGAGTCATATGAACAAATGTAGGTTTGGCAGTTGACGGGTTGATCATCAACCAATGACAATCGGTTGTCGGTGAAAAGCATTTTCTAATATTAGTGTCCCTAGTCTAGATGTGGAATTAATTGGAGTATTGAACTGTTAAAGGTTTTAATTGATTGTTGATCCTGCTTGAAGGAAAAAAAAAATTATGTAATGTAAACAAGCTTTGTACATCACTACTTGAATGAGAATAAAGCTGTTTGCTCTGAGAATCACATCAAATCTAAAAGCAGAAGTAATGAAACCGATCAAACCTGAAACCTTTGTGGAAAGATGAAAAGAAAAACAGGTGAACACAGTCTGGTGTTGTATGCATTTAAGATGATTTGCATCTTGTGGATGTGTGGTGTGCTGGGATTTGGAGCATGTGTGTTTGTATCCCTGTGCTGGTTTTGCTCACACTATGTGTGTCTTCCCTTCTCTTTCCTCTGCCCTGCTACAGGAGTGACAGCTCCTTCAGGTTCTTCGTCTTCTTCTTTGTGTACATCTGCCAGTTCGGCGTCCACGTGCTGCAGGCTATTGGTATCATGGGCTGGGGGAACAGGTGAGGTGTGTGTGTGTGTGTTGCTCTGAATGTGAGCACTGGATAAACCAAAAATGTTGATGGAATACAGGTGGAAATTGTACAAGCCCTGACGGTTGAAGGACAGTGAAACCTACAACCTTGGTGGTGCTGTATGCTATTTTTGATGGTTGCCTATAAGTTCATGTGCTTTGAGGCAACCTAATGCAGGGCTCTAAAGCGGTAAAGGGTTTTATAACTGCGCTGCATGGTGAGACAGCAGCGTAACATTAAATACTTGCCTGTCATTTCTTTCCTCCTCCGCACCCTGACAGTGGCTGGATCTCGGCCCTCACCGGCCTAAACAAGAGCATTCCTGTGGGCATCATGATGATCCACATAGCAGCGCTCTTCACCGCCTCAGCTGTCATCTCGCTTATCATGTTTAAGAAGGTAAGCTGCAGGGCCAGTCTACACACCACATTGCAGAGCTCAGTTTTGGGAAGGTGCTTCAGATCTCTGTATGGATGTTGGACATTGTATGAACTTTGAGGGGAAAAAAAATATTTCTCTTAAGTAATATTTACACTAAAATGTCATGCAGGCTGATATTGTGAGCACGCTGAGCTACCTTGTGACCAGGACTAATGATCTATTTTACAGATTTATGTAGATGTTTAGCTGACCCAAGGGACTGAAATTTTTAAGCACACAAAATAAGTGGGCAGCAGTGTAACAGTGTAGCAGTTTACAGATGGTCCTGCTGCAAGTGAAAATATGAAAAATGTTGTATTTCATTACCATTGCAGTAATGTGAGCTGTCTTTTTCTAAATTGAATTGCTTGGAGCCCACTCATTCAATTATGGCACAGTTCAACTGTAGTTGCCTGCAGCAGCAATATGAGGAAATATGGACACAACCCTTTACCTATGAGGGACCATGAAAGGGGTTAGCCAACTGCTGACAGTGTAGCTGTGAGGTTCTGCTTTCCTCTGATATTTTCCGCTCCAGGTCCACGGGCTGTACCGCACCACCGGTGCCAGCTTTGAGAAGGCCCAGCAGGAGTTCGCCACGGGCGTCATGTCGAACAAGACAGTCCAGACAGCCGCAGCTAACGCTGCCTCGAATGCTGCGCAGGGAGCGTTCAAAGGAGGTCAGATGTGAGCGATGTCTTGACCCCGGCCTCCGGGCCTTCTCCAGCTGACCCTCGCTGCACCAGGGCTCCGGACTGTGCGGAGACTCGACTGTGCTCCAGTGATTACCTGACGCACTCCTTTCAAGTGGAGGAAAAACCTCAGTCGCACTCACCATTCGGCATGTCTGTTCTCCACCCAGTATCCCCCCAACCCAACTCTAATGCACTTACTAACTGAGCTGAGGAAACAAAAGATGTCTTTGTTTCTGTTCCCTTTTAGCGACTCTCATCAGTCTTTTCTTTTGAATCACAGATGCCTCAAACTCGAGTTCTGGCTGCAGTTCATGATAGAACTGTAACCCCCATATAGGAAAAGGAGTGACAGGCTTTGACTGTGTCCTTTTATCTGGCCTAGTTCCACCTCACAGGTTTTGCCTTCAGCACCTGATCATTCTGTAGGGCCAGAATGCAGACAGGCCATTTTAACTTTGTCGTGACCAGTCTGCACACTTTTTCATGAAGCTGACCAGGTTTCTGTCTGGGCTGGGGCTTGCTATGTCCTGCATAGCATCTTACCTGAAGTCTAAATGCCATGAGTTCCACCTTGCCATGTGCCATGTATCATTTGCCATTAAATGTTCAATTTTAAGATGTCTGACAAGTAACATTCAGACAGAACTGACCATAGTCTCTGCTGCAACACTCAACTCTTCTCTCTCCTCTTTTTCCCCCAAGGAGAGTGCAGATGTTTTATGGTTGTTGGAAAGTGTTTTCCATGTTCTTTGACCAATGTCAGGCACCCACCATCCTACTTTTGCTTCAGTGGAAGAAAAAGTTTTGGGCATGGGTTGTTTTAAATTCCAGAACCAAAAGTCTTTGGGTCACAGCTGTAAAGCCTTTCACCTTAATTTTAGTAGGATTCAGGCCACAGTTCACTATAGTCCAGGAACACTGACATCTCCTCCATCTGTTGTGTGATTGATATTAAAATATAATTTATCTTTGTTAAAATGTAATACTGAAAAGGCTAACTGTGCTCATAGATATTGGGTGAGATTTCGTTATGGTCTGCCATATGGGGGGGAAAAAAATATATACATGCATACCAACCAACGACTGATTTGGAGGCCAGCATCCAAAGTAAAGATTCCTGTCTGAAGGTTTATCACATGATACAGCATTGTTTCTCATGAGAAAGGTTTCAGAAAAGGAGTATGTCTGAAGGCTTCTACACTGGTCTTTCCATGTCATTCTTCACTAACCTCCCAAATAAGCTTTCAGTTCACTTGTATTCTCAGTTGGCTGATTTGTTTTGCATAGCTACGCTGCACTTGGGGACCATCAAAGCATACATTTTTTTAGTAAATATTTTGGACGTGGGCTGCAGTGGTACTTGATCCATTGACGAGTACACCACGCTTTTGTGTCTAAATGTGTAAAAATTCTACACACCACATTCTTTGCTCAGATTAGCAGGCAGGGTTTACTTTTTTGTTATAAACGTGTCAGTGCACTTTGGGCCAAATGTGAAACTTTCACTGACGGCATAAAGAAAATTGCAAGCCAGCCTTTTCTTAATGAACCGTGACTAAAAGGTATTAAATGTAGGAATGCTCAGGATTTGTACATTAAATGCATGAGAAATACCTACAGAGTTATGACTTTGGCTTGCATGGCTGACTGGTGTAAGACCCCTGTGATGATGACTTAAGAATTGGATGTAATGCCACTGATTGGATGTAATGCCACACCCTCTGTCTATGTATTCTTCATGGTGGATTTTAGACTGAAATGTCAAGAGTATCTTACATTATCAGTAGAAAACATGTCAAGACTAAGGTATACATGACGTCCAAATTAAGATGTTAGAATGTATGGCACTTTGCTTTTACCAGTTTAGTTTTGTATTCATGACTTTTTTTTTTTTATGCATTGAACTGGGCAAGAGGGAGGGGTAATTTTATTTTATTTTTTTCTGTATTTTGACTTAATTTTCTTGGCTCTTTAATTATTTTTTCATGACTCTTAAAGCAGTGGTTAATTTCAGTTTCAGAACGTATACAATACCATAGTTATGGTATTCTAGCTGTCCTTGTGATAACATTTTGGAAGTGAAAGCCTGAAAGACATTGAAGCTAACTTTACAGTGTGATCGCTGTTACAGCACACTTGGAATGTAGTGTCATGGGCTCACTTGAGAGTGAATTGTTACTGTGATAAATATTCTTTAAAAAAAAATGGAAAAAAAAAGTTTTCAGTATTCAGCTTTCAGAGCTGCAGCAGCAGTTATGCTTATTCTGTTTTAAAATTCTCCACTTTGATGTTTTTTTTCTACTAATTTTTCATTTTGTGTGGTTGTCAGATTGGCTGTTATACATAAGTATCAGCATTTTATATGTATTTTTTTTTTCCCATTTTATTTTAATGGCTCATTGGAAAGTGTTACATTTCAGTCTTCATAATTCTTGACATTTACATTGCGTCCAGTTTTTCTTCATTTTTTACTACCGTAATAACATTGTGTAGTGAAAACACACTGAAAATGAAAATTGGTACTTGGATTATGGTATTATTTACACGTGGACTAAGGGGTGTTTGTATATTTTGTAAATTTGACAACTGATCATGGCGTTGTCCTGTACAAATGCACTCATCTTTTTCTCGCATGTTAAAGTAAGTTTTGGGTTTTGTACATGTATTCGATTAACATAAAATAAACACAGCTACATCTCCAGTGTGTAATGGCAGTGTTCTTTACACATTGTTTACATTGCTCTTTGCTGAGGTTAGTTGTATTGTCCTCTCTGATTGGTACTAATTATGAAGTGTCATGGCTGTAGTTCACTTCCATTGGAATGACAGGACCTGTGGCATCAGTCTGGAGTGGACTGATTCATTCTCCTTAGCTGATTGCATTTGTGTTTCTGTGCGTGTAGTTTCGGACCACTGCCGTCACCTTAGCTGTGTGCGTTAGCATTCTTTGTACGTTGGGTCGCCTCAAGGAATGTTCCCCAGAATGGAACAGATTTTGACTGTTTTCTCAAGTGGGCATTCAGAGACTGAGGTTCTCCTCACCAAAGAGAAGCGGCTGAAGGAGCAACAGAGTGCTTAATGGGACTGCCTCCTGCACAACGTGAAAAGCAGTGCTCAAAAGCACCGATTAAACCACCTTCAGTCATCAAAGGATGTTTATTATGCCTTTTGAGGAGCAGTAAAGGCTTTCTCAGAATGCTGCCGTGTTCTGTTTGTATTCAGTTATCTTAATTTGTAGACTAAACCATTCATTTACCTGATTGGATAAAATTAGGCAAATTTAAAATACATTTATATTCTGGTGCAATAAAGTCTACAAAAAACATTATGCTTTTTTCCTTTTCTAAGCAAAAGATGTTAGTATTTTATGAATGTCTTTATATCGCATGCAATTAAGCATCAGTAAATATGCACACGTCTGACTACTCATTCTGCCCCACTGAGTGGTGCTGGCACCTGAGCCCATCACAATGTAACTTTATGAATCTCTTAAAGTGGAATATTTATTGGTTGTTCAAACTGACTAATTAGCAACCTTTGATAGTCTAATTAAGGTATAATTTCAATTGGATGAAGAAGTTTCATGTTAAGATGTAGCAAACTGACAGGAAAAATGTACATCTGATACAGCAACTAACCATTCAAAGTATTCACACCCCTTCACTTTTTTGGTGATTCAGAAGGGAATCAGATTGAAGCCGGAAGGAGACACAGAGGCACTCCCAAATACAAATTATATCTAAATAAGTTTATATTGGATGGTGTTAGATTTAAAAAATAGTAATAAAAAACAGCCTATTGTGTAGGCATGGCAGGGGGTCTCATTGACATGGCCGGCCGCCATGCCTGTACTATATTATAGGGCAAACACTGCTGGGTATGTTTTAAAGCAAGCAGGTTTTGGCAGATTGTTTAGAGAGGATGTGGCGGTGGTTTCCATGTGAGCACACTTTATAATGTAATTACCAGCAAGTGCACAGTAAAAATTGTTGCTGTGCTTCAAGTGACTTTTTTTATGCCCTTCCCTCTATCCATTCATTTGCTATACTGCCTTATCCATTTCTGGGTTGTGGGAGGCCTGGGGCACAGGGCAAGGGACACCTGCATGTCTTTGGACCATGGGAGGAGGCTAGAGAGCCTAGGGGGCCCACCAAGCACAGGGAGAACATGCAGGCTCCACGCACGTGGACCTAGGGCAGAGATCAAGCCCCGGGCCCAGGGATGCAACGCAAAAGCGCTAACCACCATGCCACTGTGCCACTGCCCTTCCCTCTGCATAAAAACATATTACACTTATGTAGTAGATATACATGTACATTAAATTTCAAAGGAAAACACAAAGCGAGATGACAATGAGGTGAGTTTATCCTCTTCTCTACTTGATGTTTAAAATTTGATATTTTTTCAATCTACAAATGATTTGGTATGTTTCTCATCCATCAGTATTGTAAGGGACTAACGGCGTGATCAGGGCTCAAACTCGGGTCACCCACAAAAAAAACAAGGAATTAGCCCACTGAGCCAAAGACTCAACTCTTTGGCTCCAGAAGCCAATCGGTCACCTGTCTTCAACCCTTGGGGTGACGTCATCATCTATGCAGCCGAACAGCTGCCACACTCGGCGGTCACTACACCGCCCCCTTCATAGCCTCCTGCTCAAACTCGTCCTCAGTCTGGCCAAAGCATCTCATCCCACTTCTGACACCATTGTAACAGATCAAGGGCGCGATCAAGGCTCAAACTAATTTTAAATTTATAAATTAAATAATAAAAAAAAATTTAATTCCCAAAGGGCAGAAATATAGCACTAAAGAATGGAAAAATGTCCTATTAAATTTACAGTAGTATTTTTTGCGTACATACAAAACCAATTGCATGATGTTTCCAGTTAACATTATTTAGCTTTCTTGTGTTGACTCTCAACAGTAAAGCAAATTGAAAAAACCGTGAGTTGGACCAACGATGCCTACTGGGCAGCCTGGGACAAATGGGATGAAGTCATTAACTGGGGAGATGAAAAGGATGAAAAAGGAAGCTCCCTGGATGTAACACCTGCCTACCAGGAAGGGAGCATTGAAGCTTGTCTAGCCAGGCCTACTGTACAGGTGGAGGACATGGCCATAATATTTGTCATCAACAAATGTTGTGAAAGACAAAGAACAACAAAAGACGAACCAAGGCCAACATAAGTACTAGAGACCTGGGTGGTGGTAATGAGGCAGTAATAACAGGGCAATGAGACACCAGTGAGGAAAATGTACGTGACCTAACAAGTGAGGATTCTGTTAAGGTTACAGGTCTGATGCATGCAGAGATTAGGCCCTGGGCCCAGGGGTGTGAGGTAAAAGCGTTAATCGCCACACCACCGTGCCATCACCCTTCCCTCTACTTTGCATAAAATCGTATTATACTTATGTAGTAGATATACACCTTCCTTCTCCATGCCAACTTAATTCAGTGTCATCTGGGAAGTTTATGCAATTTGTAAGTGAAATTGTTGCTAAATTGTACCCCAACAAAAGTAACTGCTTGTGGTCCGCCGCCCCCCCGGCCCGGGGGGGGGGGGGGGGGGGGCGGGGGGGGGGGGGGGGGGGGGGGGGGGGGGGGGGGGGGGGGGGGGGGGG
>JABJVR010000035.1:11225478-11276717 GCA_025773905.1 Chitala chitala
GCTCCAGGTTTCCCCGCGACCCTCACCAGGAATAAGCGGTTAAGATAATGGATGGATGGATGGATGGATGGATGGATAAATAATTGAGCATACATAAGATGCAACATGTCCAAAATGCCACGGCAGGGTGATTAAGATGGAAATCTGCACTGGTCTCATGTTCAGTGAGCGCATCCTTCACTGAGCCATGAGGTATCTGCAGCTGCAGGTGCTGGTCAGTATTCCCACTCATTCTGCTGCTTTAAACATTTCAACCATTACTAGTGCATGTTAACAACACTCTTTTAATATAATATACATGTTGTAAACTGGTTGCTGTTGCAAAATGTATTACAAAAGTTCTGTATTTTTCTGGAAAGAACTGAACTATGAAATAGGCTTCAAAAATGAGCAGGAGTGTTTTGCATGACAACTAGCATAAACAATTATAATAATGTTTTCTTAGAATGACTGCTTTTTTGATTTCGTAGCATCTTTTTGAGAATGCTGAAACCTTCATTTACTAAAGGGTTTTAATGAGAATATTAGCTTTTTAAGCAATGGAAAAGCGAATAAATAAAGTATAAATTACATTCATTAGTTCTCTGTAGGGGGAAAATTGTTTTTTCCCCTGAGTCACATAATTTAAATGCAGGATATTCAGGTTCTCAGCTAATTACGCATTTCACTACATGTCATATTGTGTATGGTTATGTATGTGACAAATAAAATTTTAATATATTTTTGTATTAGACTGCTTTTGGAATCAAGCTGACCACCTCATAAACCAAAGCTGATTTCCATCAGTGCTGATGAACAGCGCCACATGAATCATTGTGGAAGAAACAATATTTTTGTCACTTAAAATGCATATAAAAATTCTGCTGAAAATGTACTGGGTATAGTTTGTGGTTTTAATTAAGTCATGAAAACACAGCAGTGTTACGGTTCTCAAGGCATCTTCATTGCAATTAAGCACGTAATTTTCTCATGGGGCTTATTCCTCATTTTCTCAAGGGGCTTATTCAGGTTAGCCTTCTAGATGGGGTAGTCTGCTCCAGATCACACAGTACCCAAGGCAGGTATGTCACAGCACACACACACCATGGGGCAATTTAGGCCTTGTGCTGAGGGCGCAAACCTGAGCAATTGGAGGAATCTTACGGATGTACAAGGTGAACATAAAAACTCCACACATGCATTTCCACATCCGAAACCCACAACCAGAGATGTGTGGGGCAGCAAGAGAACCTGGTTAACCACCATGCTGCTGGGATTAAGGTAATCATGTCAGACAAACCTGCGCACAGCTGTGCATGCAGTTTTAGTGGAAGGACAGGATATACCTGTGAAGGCGTATTGGCCAGTTCCATCTTCTCTTGGGACTTCTCCTTGGCTATTCGTGCTGCCTCCTTAAACTGTGCAAATTTCTCTGCAAACTACAGCACAGGACAGTTTAATTGGGGTTGGTGGTATCAAGATCAATTTACAGCAAAAAGCATACAGTTCTAAAAGAAGTCTAAAGAAAGTTGCGGTGACACAAAGACGCTAATAATGAGACATTTGACCTATTAACTTTTAATAGTGCAGGCAGACATCTGTTCAATAAAAAGGACATCTTGGCTTTTCAGAGGGTTTTCACATAGCCTGATGGCAAGCCAGTAAGACTGTGAAGTATAAAAACAAATGTGACTGACAAGAGCTGAGTGCTAAATTTAAGTAAGTGGGCATCTCAAGTGTTGTTCAGTGGCAGCTGGACTTGCATGGAAACCTTGAAGACGTCTCACCTGTCATCTGAAATGCTTCTTCAGTACTATCTAACTGGCTGGGAGCAGCAGGTATATAAGCCCTGTGAATTGTTGACACCCTGATAGTCATTTGCGGGTTTTAGTTAGGGTCAAATGAGTCCACACGAGAACAACTGTGAAACTGCCTTGGGAGCCAGTTAGCTAGAACTAAAGAAGGCATTCGGATGAGAAGTGAAATGTTTTCAAGGTTTTCAAGCAAGTCCAGTTGCCACTGAATAACACTCGAGAAAACCATGACCTGGATGACTGAGAATCTTCATAGACATTAAGTAGGTGAGGCTCTGGTCTCGTGTCTTTTGAGGAGAGGTTATTTTAATGTGATTCTATTGGTGAGCACATCTTGGGCCAGCTATGATATCTACCGCTGTCTGACTTTGGCATTTTTAGCCGTCGTGTCAAAGCAGCACATGACTGGTGCCGGTCCAGTTAAACAGCTGTTCACATCGTTTAATTGCTCCCACACCTTGCTCTGACAGCGGGGTGCAGTGACTGTCTGCTGGGCAGCTTAGCAATTGCCGTGCTGGTAAACATCACCTTTTGGAAACAGAGATGACTACTGTGGAGAGTGTTTCTGTCGAAGATTCACAAGCAGTATGACGCTTGACAATGTTAGCATCACAATAGAGTTAGCATTATTTCTTAGCCAGGGGGAATGTGGGTCTATGACTGTAGAGTCGTGAGACTGTTAACAAGGATGAAAAGTATATTGGTCTTCTACACAGCACAGCCACCTCGGCCATCACTGAGTGAACACTTATGACCCAACAAAGCAGCTGAACATATTAAAGAGGCTGTAACGTCTTGCCAGTTTTTAGACACAAGGAGCGTTATCGATTCCAGGCATACCAGTGTAAGAAAAGCCATGCTGAATATTCAGTACTATTAATGATTGCAGCATCAAAATTTAAATGTGAGGCACGTTTAATTTTCTGAAAAACCGTGAGAGAGGGGAGGTTATTAAAATGCTCATCATGAAGATTTGGTCAGTAAAATTACCGTCTGATTCATTTCCCGAGTTATACAGTGTAGGCAGGAGCACTTGTCTGTTAGCTTGTGTTTGTGTGTACGGAACAGATGCATTAAAAACCAGAGAACAAGGGAGAGAAGAGGAGAGAGTATAAAAGGGCGAGAGCAAAGTGCATCTGTACGACTCCAAAGTGCAGTGGTGCGAGACACAGAACAGGCTACATTGTGCTGCATCTGTGTCCTCGTGCTACTCACACCACAGTTTCAGATGAAAATCAGGGGATTCAAATAAACGGTGTTAAGATCCCCCCTCCCACTGCAAGTCACCCACCTTCCTCAGGTGACTTTCTGAGGAGAAGCCCAGGCCATAGACCGTGTTGGCACGGCTGTCCGCCCACTGCCCGAACTTCTGCGACGTCTTGGTGAAAGTCATGTTGGGGCTGATGGTGCTGTTTATTATTGCCTGTGCAGTGGAAACATCCACAAATGTTTCACATTCTGTTCACAAATCACGTCATGTTCATCATTGCTTGTGCAATGTCCAAAAATCACATCATACCCATTCAGAAAGGGAATATCTATGACATATTTTTGCAATTAAGTTCAAGAGTGATTATACATTTTACTGATAAGCCCAAGTAATGTTACCTATGTGTAACATAATTTTACCCTATGCTACAACAGCACAAAGACTTTTTTAAACTCATTTCTTTAGGACAGTAGGTGCAGTACACAATGAAACAAAACAAATTTCTCAGGACACCAGGTGCTACATAAAACAACACAAAAGGACAACACAAAACTATTGTTACAATATATAGGGTGCAAAGACAATGTAGTGGTACACATAGTGCAAACAAACACAGAGCGCAGCGCCAACACAGCTAGATGTAGCCAGTACTGCACTTTTTACATTTGTGGTTTCCTTATAAGTGTGTCTTTCCTGGCTATAAGTTGGTTTTGGTGCTAATCACCATACTCTAGATCTTGGTGATATCTAGGTCTAGAAAGGTCAAAGGATGATCCAGGTGTGCATAACTGCAAACACTGGAGGCTAAAGTGCTGTCAGGGGTCTAAAGTGTACCTGAGAGGAGCCTTTACTGGGTATTGATCTTCGCAGAGAACATCCACTGGGACTAACTGTGCGTGCATGAAGTGGAAGATGATAAAAATAAAACAGGTTAGGGAATCATGGGGTGGTGAGGTTGGTGGGGTGTGTGCTCGTCTACCAGTCTGTGTGTGGCCTTCACTACTCATAACACTGGATTACAGCCTTGTGTGAAACTACTGGCCAATGCTTTCAGTCAACCTGCAGCTGCTTGTTCTCCAGTTCTTGTAAATTCCTGTAGGTAAACGTAACACGTAAACTGTACCACACCTGTAAAGTGAAGGCAGTTAGTTCCCATATATAATTATTATGCCTCCTCACAGAACAAAGTAACGCTCGCCTGACAGTTAGGATATGAATTCAATTTTGCATGAATCATCCTTAGAGGGAAGGCCCAGAGCTCACAAAGAGGCTGTCATTCAGTTTGGTGGGTCAAACAACTATTCCTTCTCACTGTTATCACTAGGAAGCAGCATTCTTCAGGTCTGTTACTTGGCTCCTTCATGGGCAGCTGACAGCATGTGCACTAGCAGGAGTATGTATGGATGTTAAACCCTCACACACACTGTTTGGACAGAAAGCTTCCATAAATTGCATAATTGTATCCATTTTTTATTAATCCCAATCCCAACTGCTTCACACACACTGTTTGGACAGGAAGCTTCCATAAATTGCATAATTGTATCCATTTTTTATTAATCCCAATCCCAACTGCTTCACTGCATTTAATCCATTCCCCTGAGGGGAGCAGCCACATACAGCACCTGGGGAGCTAACATTTGAGGGTCTTGTGCAGGGACACACCTGGCTGCGATGGGATTCAAACCAGGAGACTTCTGCATCCCAGCCTGATGTTCTTCCCATTGAGCCACCAGGCTGCTCAATATCAACCCGCATTACATAAAAACAAAGACAAAAAACTGTGCTCCTTCACTAATCCAGTTGCTTTTCTATGGAGTCCCTCTTTATCCTTCTTTCCTGTTTCACTTGTTCTGCACTTGGGAAAGTCGTAACACCTCCTTGTGTCTCAGCAGACTTGTCATTACGTCAGGCACTGACTTTAGAAACACCCCCATCTCTTATTTCTTGATGGAATTTATAGAGCAATGTGTTCCTGAAGACAACATTATAAATGGCGAAAAAAGGCAGCTGGAAGCTCAGATCGAAGGATGAGGATGATTAACACAATTCTGAAAAGTCTGAATCATTTTGTACTGCCAGGAAGCCCTTTGCCAGGGACAAAACTCATGCTGAATGACATTAATCCATCATGAACCCTGAAAACTAACCTAAAACCTAATAATCACAAATTAATTAATCTTTTCAAGGCCACCTATGTAAATAAATACTTTTTTTTGTTACCTGTGAATTCCATTGAGTCATTACAAGCATGGGGGAAAATCAGTCATCATCAATACATGTCAAGACTTTATGGTTTAGTATAAACTATTATAAAACCTGCACTGATGTTGAAGAATCTTTTATCTCATCTCACAAAAACATAACACCAATTCAGCTAGGCCTAATGGTATCTATGAACAATAAAGGGGGGCGTACACAATTTTTTCAGTTTTCTTAACAATTAAAATCAGTGTTTGCTGCTTGAGTTGTATTCGTTTTTTTCATACCTCACAAACACACACGAGGCAAGGCAAGGAGTTCTTAGAAAAACATAGCAGTGCTTCCAACTGGGGCAGAGCGAAGGTGAGAGGGACCCAGTGTGTGTTTGTGGATTAGTATTCCTGCTTGTAATTGCTGTGCATCAAAGGGCAGTACAGTGCAGACATTCCCCCACCATGCTAACTGAGCCACACGTTGCCCCTCTGGAATATACAGTACATGCATGGCTTTCTAAATGGAACCAGTTCCCTGGAGCCTCAATGCATATCCACTCCATACAGGTTCACAGGAACACATTAGGTTTGCTTCTACCAATCTCATGAGCCACTAAGACGGCTGAGACGCAATCTACTGAAAGTTTTAACTATTTGTACGCACCACAAAAAACCATTCTGGTCTCACAGTTAAGAAATTCACAAAGGTTGCTCTGGACCTTATATTTGAATAATTTTACCTTCTTAGCAATAATTTTGTAGAATGTCAATAATAATATCAGGATAAATTTGTGCACTTATTTTATAATTGATTACTCTTTCTTCAAAGCATAATGAAAAGAAGAAAGAGTTGCCGGCACAAGAGCCTCTTCCTAGGACCATATTAACTGAAGATCACCGAAGACAACACGTCAGCACTTCCTTAACCTCCATTTTAAAACTAGACATCAGAAATCCTCAGCAGAATGAAGCTCACAGTCACGTGTGTAGTCATTATTAGTATAGTAGTTTTGCACTATACTGTGTTCATGTAAATGGGTTTAGTGTGTCATAGTTGCCATAGTTTCCCTCCTGTTGATCTTTATGGTTTAAGTCTCAGCAGCACAAAGGATGGAGATTGAGGACTAAATTACTTATCACATCTGAACAACAACCAAAAGGCTTGTTCAAATGGGAAATTTAATCTAGATCACATTCAATTTAATTGTGCATGCCGTATGTGTTTGAAAATTAATGGCAGTTAATAGGAAACGGAAATTAATTATCTTTGTTGTGTACTGTTCAGAACAGTCAGGGACTGGCATTTTGCAGACTGACAGTAAACCGACATTAATGGGTCAAATCAAAATCTTTGAATTGTACCTGGAAATGATGATGTCACAACTGACGCGCAAGCTAACCACATAATTTTGCATACCTAAAGTTTTGAAAACCAAATGAGTCTAACAAAAGGAACTTGATTTACATCTGTGTGCTAAGTACTTAGTGCAGGTGTCTTCAGTAAATACTGGAATGTATAGCAGCCATTTCAGCTTGCAAAGTATTGAAAGATGTCTTTGATGAAAGCATTTACTCAACAGTTGAGTGACAACAATAGCAGTAGCGCTGGAGTTTTGCATGATCAGAAGGCTGGAAACATTCAGAGGTGTGCATTTGTACCTTAGATCCATCAAGGCTAATGATCCGGTAGACGTTCCTCACGCTGTCGTAGAAGTAAGAGACGGTGACAGCGTGCTTGCTGGTGGGCATCCAGTTCTTCTTGGTGTTGGGGTCAATCTGGAAAACGTGGGCACGGGTGCTAAAGATAGGCTGCTCCCTGAAGGGCAGAAAAAAAAAGTGGTGAACCTCCTCGTGCCGCAGCACTGTCGTCTCCCCAATCTCGCCGAAACCGGTGGGGGGCCTCGGCCGGCCCGGTAAGCGGATCACGATCTCCCCATCCCCCATCGCCTCTGGAACCCTGACCCGGGTCAGCACCCAGGTTTCTGGACTGTCAGGTCACCACCCAGGCTTCTGGACTGCGACTAACGCAGACACAGGTACACTACCCTTGCCACACAAAACCCTAGCCTTCAGTGCTGGGTCTCCTTGGCTCAGCTTGGGAAAGGCAGCTGCCGTGTAACAAGCTGGCCTGTGGTCTAATTATAGAAGCACAGACAGAGTAATCTGTTCAGAGACCCTCCCCCTTGGGAGGTAGGTCGTCTCTCTTGGTCGCACTTTGAGAACTCGAAGAGCACGAGAAGTTGTGGTGAATCTGACTGGACAGATCTCAGAGAACATAATAAAATGATGGGGTCACACCATCATTGTTCATTTATTGTTTCTTCAGAAGACTGTCAAGAACATATGATGCCTGTGTGTATCCATCAACACTTTTTTAGAGCCAATTTTCCTGTCCAACATAATCAGTGATCAATTTGTGTGCTTGGTCCCACTGAATCCATGAAAACAATTACTATAAAAAGACATTCTCCATTCCTGCACCAATTGGCAATATTCATTCATTCATTCTCTTCTATACCACTTCATATTGTTAAGGGTCACAGGAAGCCTATCCTAGGAGACATAGGGCACCGAAGAAAACCCACCAAGCACAGGGAGAACATGCAAACTCCACACACACAGACCCAAGGTGGGAACTGAACCCCAGGCCTGGAGTTGCAAGGCTAACCATCACATCACTGTGCCGCCCCAATTGGCAATAATAAAGTACAAAATAAAAACGTTTTAAAACGGTAGAATCTCACCACACAGACAAGTTGAAGCTGATATGTACAAAAATGGGACACGATTAAATTATCTAATTAAATATTTACAAAATTATATTAAGTTCAGCTTTCATGACAGCTATTTGTTGTGCAGTACCACGGTTCGGTTGTGTGGCTATGAAGTCTGTTTGATATTGCCATCAGTTTTAAAGCAGCTGGAGCTGCATGCAACTTATCTTATGCATAATTATCTCTCGTGATACACTTTCAAGGCACTTCTACTTGTCTTAAAGGCTCCCTTATTTAATGAGTCCAGCAGTGTTTGTCCATCACCTGATGTGAAACATCATTGTAAATGTACCCAGATCAGCCCACACATACCCACATGTACACACTGTCCACAATGCACAGCAGCCCACAGAAAACCAAAAGCATTGTCTCAACTGATATTTACATAACAGATGAGCTTTGATGCTTAACTGTTTGTTTCGGTTCACTGTCTGAAAACATGCTTAAATTCACTTTACAGTTTTTATGTTGAAATTTGTCTAGTCTTCCAATACAGACAAAAATTGGTCTATAAAAAAACAGAAAAAAGAAAGATGTTTCCTCTGAAAATGAAAAACAGTGTCTATTTATATAAATCCAGAGAAAGAACATATGTAAGAGATCCCAAATGAAGTTTAGTGCCAAGTGCAACAATGACAGTCAGGTGCTACTCCAGGTGCCAGCCAGAAGGTGTCCCTCTTTATTTCATTCAGCTTTCCTTCCCCGTACAGACGCACCTCCAAGCTCACAACTGCATCCTATACAAAGCCACTTGGTGTGACCTCTTCACTGTCACTTCTCTGCAAATGTATGTATTCTACTCTGTGGCTTGTTTGGTAACAGTTGAAAAATGTGGAAAACAACATCCATAAAAATAGGCACTCTGTGGGGTGTTTAAAAGGCACTCTGAGGGCCTTCCCTCCTCTCAACCCTGGGACAGAAGTGTAGGAGGACAGGCAGTCTTCAAGTTCTTTCTGGAAGCTCCCCGCTTCTCAGTACATGTGAGGCTGTTATTGCAGAAAAGAGAAGCTCTGGTACAAATGGACCTGCTTCTCAGCATCCCATCCCACTTTTAAATCTCATTTAGATCCTTCTGCCCAGTTCATACTGGGAAGAGTAACCTACGGTTTTAATTGATACTTTCTCCTATTAACCAAAAGGGATAACTAATACAGGACAGTTTAAAAATATTTAAATAACAGCTTGATCATCTGCTTAGAACAAAGACCTTGAGTCTTATTCCACAGTCATAGAATGATGATGATGATGCCCCGTAGATGAAAGGTGGCAGTGAGGGAGAACATTACGATGTACCCCACTGACAGTTTTAAAAGCCTTGCTTTTCTCACCACTGTGCCAGGACACACACCTGGAAAAGGACAGCAGTCACGGAAACACTCATCCCTTCTTCTGCATGGTGATGGCGAAAAATGAAGAAGTCAAATTTGTAAACTCAAAGTTAGGCCTGGGTTGCAACCTGTGCTCTCTGGGCCATTTAACACTTTAGTGGAAATTTAAAAGTCAGGGCTTGCTTATACATCAGCAATTTCTCCCTTGATTTGTGGAGTGTTCACAGTGCAAAACACCATTATAAAAAAGAGCACACATCCTAGATCTCACTCTTGCTCAGAACAAAAGCTTTAAATGCTCACACCTCCATTAATGCTTAAAAGCAATGCTCCTGATGTTGCTTAACACCATCCAATTCTGGGAAGCTCATAAGCATTTAGAGGCCATAAGAAGGAGGGTTACAGCTCCACATCTGAGAGAGACAAATCTACTGGCTCACAGCCATTCTCAGACAACCATGAGAGCACAGGCAACTTCCCAGGACTACATAATTTTATACGGTACTTCCACTTCAGTGGCACCTCACCAGTAGGTGCATACTCAGTTTATGTTAGGGGCGGTCACACACGTGTCCCATATCCTCGAGGAGAGAGTTTGACTCCAGAAATAGCTGCAGAGCTACGTGGCAAAGGCTTCACCCTTTCACACTGATCCGTGGCAGAGAGCAGTGGGGATTCACGCCGGTCAGCTTACCACCGACACTTTAATATTTATAAGAGCGTTACACAGTACTGCTACTGAGAAGAAGAGTGATTCCACCGAAATCTGTTCATCTCTGTTGTCTCTTTTGTATTGACTGTGCTCCTCACAAGACGATTCGTTTTAAAACGGTTTGCTCAAAGTCAGTCGCTACTCATATATTGCAAGGTTCATTTATTCCTGAAGCCCACCACATATTACTTCAAAACAAAAACAAGAAAAATAATTGTTTTTGAATTTTTCGTTGTCATATCAGGCAGCACTGTCGTCCTACAACCAGCTATTTTCGCTCCCTGTCGGTTGGAGGACTGAGTACACAGGTGTTATACGATATAAACCTCATATTGCTCATAATGTGAGAGGATGCTACTGAAAGCTGCAGTAAACCTGCCACAAAGAGGAGAACACAGAGGAGCCTTCAATTCCACCAATGAGAATCATTCTCTAAAGTCAGTCTTTAGGTCTGCAATCAGTCTTGTTATTCCAGATCAGTTCAGTTGTACTTATATGTAAACGGAGATATTTTACTGCAGCGAACTCTAGTAGTCACTGCCTTAGATGAGCTGCCTAATTATTTTGTACATAAATATTCCACATTTTCAAGCTGTCTATAGAAGCAAACCTAAGCAACACATCGTCCTCAAAGACAAGGTTTAAACTATATCATACAAACTATAAATATCTGCACTAAGGACTGGAAACAGTCAACCATTTTACTGGATCTCTTGCCAGCGGCCACATTACTTTCATTCAGCCTGAATTTACAAGCACATCTTCACATTCAAGGTTAAGTAAAAAATATTACCCCAAACCACTCCTTTGTAAAGGTCATTTAAAGAGCTTTCCTGTGCTGGTAATAAATAAGTAAATCAATTTGCCTTAAAGAAAGTGATCCATTTTCATGCACTGTGAGAGGCTGTGGATTCAAATGAAAGATTAATAGGCTTACTGCCTTGGCTAAAAATCACGGCTTCTTCACTGATGAGCTTCTTTGGTTTTACTAAACATTTACATTAAAGAAGGGAACAGTGCAAATTCATATAGGACTGTGTGCGTGCTCGCATGTATGTGTGTTTGTGCACATAGTGTGTGTGTGTGTGTGTGTGTGTGTGTGTGTGTGTGAGTGAGTGACCTAGAGTTAAAGGGATCAAGCAAAGAATAAGCACCCTCCCCTAACATCAAGCAGAACTGAATTAGCCTGTGGTGACAAAAATGATACAGGGTAATGGGCAGGACCAGGAGCAGGTAACAGAGACTCTTCATATGGTGGCTACCTTAGGGCAGCACAGGCGTATTACACGTGTCTGTGTGCCATGGACATGCACCCCCCGAGTACAGTAGACGCAGAACAGCCTGTCCCTTTACTGCTTCAGTCCTGCAGGGTGCTTGTGCCTAAAAAACTGAAAGAATTCAGTCTGTTTCAGTGCAGCATCTGAACTGACAATTTGAGCAAGAATGGAAGCAAATAAGAATTTCTACAGCTCCAGAGGCCAAAAGGTTCCAGGTCCGAGCCATAGCAACCCCCGTGTACAACCTAGGTATGGAATGCCAAAACATAACAAACATCAATTTCAATACAATAACAAATATAAATGCATAAACAGTTCAGGATCCTATTACTGGATGAAATGAGTTATGTTGCATGACACCAGGCCATAGCTCAGTGCTGAAGCTTAGACCCTTGTTATGGGAGTGAGCCATGTCACCAAGCCATCGTGCAAGATCTAAAGGGTTGACACCTGTTATGGGATTGAGTGAGCCATGTCACATGTCACCAGGCCATCGTACAAGATCTGAAGGGCTAACACTTGTTATGGGATTGAGTGAGCCATGTCACATGTCACCAGGCCATCGTGCAGGAGCTGAAGGGCTGACCCTTGTTATGGGATAAGGTGGCATACCCAGACGCTCCAGGTCTCTGCAGTTTTCCAAGTACACGATATAATTATGTACCAGTGAAAACAACCACACTAGACTCAATGAGTTCACAAAAGCTGACAAATAAAATATCACTCATTAACTAAACCTGGTGAAATGTGAAACCCATAAGTACTTTTTTTTACTTTATCCAAAGCAAGTTATAAATGTATCTGGATAAATACAACTTCCTTGTCTGACAGCAGCAGTGCAGGGTACCTCTTAACCGTAAATTACCAACATTCAGGCCACAAATACTTACATTTAATGTCAATGTTACCTGCTACCATGATTCTCTTACAAACATCTAAGATGTATTTATTTATTTTTTTATTTATTTAATGTAAAGTATCTACACAGGAATGGAGCTAGCATATGCCTGCAGCTATCAAAGAACAAGCCCAGGTTTCAACATATCACTACTTGGCTCCTTGACAAATGAAGCCAACCTCCAAACAACAACTTGAGGTGTTCCTGAGGCCCCTCCTATGAAGACAGGTGAGCTCTCAGCTAGAGCTATATTAATGTGGAGTTCTGCCATCCAGGTTTCATTTCTGTACTGACACAGCTGCTGCCTAAACTGTATTCTTACCCTTTGTTGTTCTTCATGGCTTGCATATATCCAGAAAACTCTGTCCTCTTTTAGGCCTTTTACACATTGTTAATATTTTCTATCTTGCCAGTACATTAACGTCATTTTCAAGGAACACCCTGTTCAGGAGTCTCAAAGCCTACCTGTCCTTGGCACAGAATGAGCCTCTCCTTTAATTACTTGAACATACCCTGCAAAACAGCAGATCTTTAAATTTTTCTCTTAGCAGCTCTAGGCCTAATGCTTTTTACTGGAGTCTTGTTGTGGCCCGTGACCCAAGAAATAAGCCATTCTCCACACCTGTATGGCAGAAGACATCAATTTTCACATCCAAATGCACAAAAAATAGGTGCATGGTTGATCCTCATCTTAAGGTCCCTTCTGGAGAAAAGCTACAGTTATTTGTTCCCTGTAGAAATTGATATCTAAAAGCAGCATTTATACTTTGTTTTCAAACTCTTGAACAAAGCAGCATTTGACTTTTCTCACAAAAAATCTTATCAACCCTGACTACTGTGCAGAGCAGATCTGTATAGTCACATTTTTAATTAGCCAACCACGCAGAGCTGGTGGAAACAGACCAATCACAAATGTGCTCACATAGCTGTTACAGACCGTTTGATCTAAGATCAAACAAGAACAGTGAATGACCTTGATTAGTGATGACACTCTAAAAGGCTCCAAAAAGGCAACTAACTCAGGAAGGGTTCAAGTGTGGAATCTCTGGAGCATAACAAATGAACATGGTATTACTGCGTTTTATTATTATTTCAATGGTTGCTGATGTTTTTTTATATGTTAGTGACATTTACACTATATATACTAGTAACAGGAATCTCTATGACCACGTCTGCCTAACACTAAGGCTACACTAACACCCAAACAGTTTCAGCAGTGAGATCATCAGAACTTTATCCAAATATGTTAAAAACAGGCTTTTAAGGAGGGGATTGTGAGTAGGGGGTCAGACCATGTGACGTGGTGCTTTCAGCTCAGAACCAAGATGATGGCAAGGCGTTTTCTTTGGCTTACCTTTATAATGATGTACAGAAAACCACAAATGTTCTTCAATACAGTTTTTAAAAAGACACACTACATTTTTACCACCTTGCCCTGAAGACTTAAAGCTGTCCATCCTGTACCTGAGAGAATTTGTGCTAACAAGCCCAGAGCTATATTGACCGGGCAGGAATCGGCGAGGTACGGGCATGTCCAAACCAACTGGGTGCTGCTGATCTCTGCTTATTTCACATCCATCTAGGTTTCAGAGGAAAACACCTACAAGAGCAAGTAAAAGGATAGTGAACACAGGCAGAACACATCAGCGTGATGGTACTGCACTGCCTCTCAATCTGATATCCCTTTTTCAGAAGCTCAGAGAGCCTCCTGAGATTTCATCTGATCTACTCTCTACCTGCTGTGTGGAAAATAATGCTGTTCACCACATGCATACAAAGACCCTCCCCAATCCTTATCCACACTGAGAAAGAGCTTGTGAAGAAGGCATAACATCACCCTGTAGAGGAGAAATGGTTTTTTTTTATCATGTACACCATAAACTACTCATGATAGACCTGTGCTTACGCAGTACAGTTTTTCTAACATGCAGAACTTCACTACTGCGCTTCTAGACTAATCAAAATTTTATTAACAGCTACAAAAAACAGACCAAGACATTGATTTTGTAAAAATATTTCACGCATACACTGATAAAAATACAACAAAATTCATTAGGTGTTCTGGAGGTTCATGCCTCCACAGTTGTAGTTCAATTTTGGCTCAGACTGTGTAAAATTTGCTCGATCTCTCTGTGACTGTGTGGGGTTCTGTTATATGCTCTGGTTTCCTCCCACAGTGGAAAGACACACGGTGCTTAAATCATGTCTATGCATGTGTGTCTACCTTGAGACAGGCGTGTCCAACTTTCACGTTGAGTCTCCTGTTATAAGCTCCAGGCTCTCAGTAACCTCAGGTTGGATAACTCGTCCTGCACTGAGGAAAAAAAGGCAAATGTACTAGCAGCTAGCTGACAGGCTAATGTCATGTTATAAAATACCCCTCTGATATGACTGTCACTTCACTTCTTCATCACCTTTTCAAAACACTGTGTGGCAACCTCTTTTCTGTACTGCTCCTACCAACACCCCTCCAATCATGCTGTCACCCTATAAAGAATATGTCCACCAGCAACACCTACCTCTGCAACTTCAATCTCATTTCTACTGGGTCCCCATCAGCCCAGCCGCTCTGTCCTGCACCTGGCATAAGTTTAAAACAGTGCATTCCTTCATATTAGTTTTTAAACCTGAGACATGTAGTCAAACACTGTTAGTTAATTCTGCAATACAACCCTTTATATGGTCATATATACTATATATAATATTTAGAAGACGGCTAAACTCAGGACTAAGAAAGAAATGAAAAATGAAATTCAAATGTCAAAATGGAGTCAATTATTCAGCCTGAAGTTATGGCACTGCTTGGAGTACAATGTAGTTTCACCACCGTTTGATGTTTCTCTGTGTTATTCGGGACAGTGATAAGTAATTCAGCATAAGTAAAAGGATCCAGTCATGAATATTTATTACAGCTGAACCTGGACTTCAGCATCATGGGCTTAGGAAGTAGGCCTGTATAAAAGATAATGATGCAAGTCACACATAAATTTCATACGTACACCTTCTACTTGTTTTTATATTATTTGGAAACCTGTATGTGTAGCATAGGGTTGTTTTCAATTTTATTAGATAGAAACATACCCTGCATTACCAGCCACGAAACATTTTATTGTTTAGTTACCGAGGACCTTATAATTCTTACACAGTACATTAACTAGCTTTATCAGGTTAAATTACAGTTAGCCTGACCACTAAAATCCAATTAAACACAAGTACTTACACTTTTTGCTCACTTGGAGGTACAGTGGAGGAGCTTAACATGGTTGTTTACATAGCAATATCATCTCCACAAAAGAAAATTACCAGTGAGAGGGGAGGTTTTATTATATAACCAAACTGTTCATGACGGGGCTATTGTTGATCACTGGTGTAAACGGTAAAAGATGGCCACACTTCTAAACACTCTGGCCATAAAGCTATTTTATGATTAAGCTTGATTAAAACATAAGACAAATGAAAACATTTCAGAAAACATTGTACACTCTGGGCGTTGTGCAGAGTTTTTTCCAAGTGGCAAATTTTTGTTAACTACCCCATGACAGACGGCATTGTTGCCAAATACTGAAGCAGGTCCTGGCAAGAGACAGGGCAAGCACTGGCACTGTACCCAGTCCACACAAAAGCCTGTCAATTACGAGATGAAGGTGAAGGCACCCATTTCACAACAGAGGTGAATCCAGCCGTTATGTAATAAAAGTGAAGACACCCATTTCAAGCAAGGCCTCAAGGTGACAATGTTTTCTGAGTCCCTGCCAGTGTTAACCCACTTCTCACACCAGTATGTACCCAAACCTACCTGGTTAAGCCTGTAGGAGTCTCCACTGATGTGCAGCATGAGGCATTAATTAATTATTCAAACAATGTCAATAAACAGAACCATGTTTATAACTGCATGAAGTACTAGTGCCATCTAAAACATTCTGAAGGAAGTCATATGCAGTTACTGATCTTATCAGTGACATCAATATCTTCTAGAGAGCAATATCAGAGTCTGGATTCAGATGTCCCATAAAGATTAAGCACAGAAACCACAGATACAATTAAGATCTCAAACGTAACATATCAAGGGAACCATATGGAAATCCATCAGCAGCAACAATTGGGTACAGATGTCCACGGGGCAACCAATTATGTCCTGATACAGTAAAATGAGCCAACCTTCTCTGTTATGCTGATATCTTCCCTTCTTCTGTATTGTAACTGGCAAAGAATGTGCAGCTGCATTTCAATGTATTTCCACCCTAAATGGCCCATGTATTCAGAACTCTCTTGAAGACAGACCTGCTTGCTGGTTGTTTCAAATCAACAACCAGGTGGTCATCTGAGCAGACAGATTATGTTTTACACATTGCTCATTTTGCTGAAACAGCGATCGCAAAGAACAGCCAGCATTAATGTGATTCAATACCAGCGAGCATTTGGGCGTGCGTGCATTCTCATGGAATTAAAATCAGGTCCAAGGTATTTAGTTTTGCACAAGGAATGGACGTGAGTGACGAGTGCGATGTCCTGGAAAAATCTTTGAAAAAAGTTGAGTTTGCGTAAGAAAGTTATTATATGGTTGGGGTGTTTTCTGTCAAGGGGGAGGCTACTGGAGTAAGCTGTATGATTTCTTGAAAAACCATAATGCCACAGTCAAGCATGAACATAAAGGGGGGGGGGGTGTGCACAAATTCTTGTGTTTTCACTGAAGTCACAAACTGTAACAAACTCATTTCACAGCGAAGAGGTTCTCTGAAGGGCACAAAAATACACATACCACCAAGGCCCAGTCGGTATGGTCAGAGATGGGACTGAGCACGCAAGACTGCTGCTGAAGACACCACTACCAGCTCGGTTCAGTGGACAGCATCATAACAACGAGACGGGACCCACCTGCAGTGCACTGAAAGGACACCGTCAGTAAACACTGGTACACATCCAGAGAAACGAGGAGGAATAAAAACACTGGAAAAACTGAGAAAAGCTGAACATGAAACCAAGCTAAATGCTTCACAAAGACTAGAAAGAAACACTAATGCTATGGTCATGCACTATAGTAAACTGGGAGTGTGCAAATTGGTAAGTGTGGAAGACCAAGAATCCTTTTATCAGAATCGGTACAAAACGGGCAAAAAGTTGTGTACTGATTTCAGTGGTCTGAAGTCAGATAAGCCAAATTCAAAATGTGTCTTGATCCTGTTTGTAAACAACATCCAACCACAATGCTTCATATGTTTTGGTGGTCCAAAATCACTTGGTTTCTGGAATTTGGTCTTTAAGGCCTTATTTAAAATATGTGAAGCACCAATGGCTCCATCGGTGTACTTTGAAGTATTTGGAGGTCTTCCTGAAAAGGTCGATCTGAGCAGATGTAAAGCTGATATGACAGTTTTCTGTTCACTTTTTCCTAGAAGGCTTATTCTATGTAGATGGAAGGACTTGTCACCTCTGACTAGGGCTGGGTGATATGGAAAAAAAACTGTGATCACGATAACATAAGACGAATAAATTTCGGTCAAGCTTAAATTGTTAAAAAACGCTACTGTACTTCTTGTCAGACTTTAAATAGCCAAAATATTTAGGGTACCGCATTTCTCTGACCCTTCTTTTCAATAATGTCCTCATCTCATATGTGTACCCAGTGCCCAAGTGGCCACCATATGAGTGGGAAGCTTTGCTGGAGTCAGACTCCCAGAGTATCCCCCTGCCTGGATGGGACCATTGCCCAAGGAATGCCTTGAGCCTCAAGAGAGCTGCTACCACTCCTGGAGCACAGAAGGACTCTACAATGCTATTTACATTCATAGTCTTGATTTTCAACTGTGTATTCTGTAATGTTAGTATGCCCAGAAAGGGCAGGGCAACCAGTCAACCTTGGGCCACCAGAGGTTCTTTTTCTCCAC
Source organism: Chitala chitala (assembly GCA_025773905.1). Taxonomy (NCBI): domain Eukaryota; kingdom Metazoa; phylum Chordata; class Actinopteri; order Osteoglossiformes; family Notopteridae; genus Chitala; species Chitala chitala. The sequence continues at coordinate 11,243,548 of JABJVR010000035.1, forward strand.
ACTGTGGAGTTTTTGGTTCCTCTCCTCCTTTGTTGTCTGGCTTTATCTGTAAACCTAAACCTGCTGTTATTTCTGTATTGTCTCTAATTTCTTTCTGTGAAGCACTTTGAGACAACTTGTTGTGAAAGGCGCTATATCAAAACAAATTGAAACTGAAATCTTTTGAGCCCTGAGCTGTGTCTCTTGGGGTGTCTTCTTCGGTAATGCTGTCATCCGCATTTTCATTAACATTTTCTGTCATTTTCTCTTTTGTCATGCTCCCCCTCCTGATGTACTGGTGTGCATGGCTGCAGTAGCCTAAACATTAGCACTTGTGTTGCTGTTGGCTGCTATTCCTACACTCTGTGCTGTGTATGTCAACATAACCTGACATGGCTGTAACTATTCCAGCAACATAACTGGTTCGGCATGGCGCTATTCCCATTATCACCGGCTCTCAAAACATGGATGGAATTTGTTCAACCATGTTTTTCTATCAAGGAAAAGTTATTTTTTTATCGTTTTATCACTCAGCCCTACCTCTGACATATGCACACTGGATCAGAGACATTATGTACAATTTAAAAAGGTCCATTATTCTACGAAGGGCTCTACAAAGAGATTCACTGCCACCTGCAACTATTTGTAAACTTTGTGGAAAACATACAAACAGAGAAGATTAACTGACTAGACAGCAGCTTGCTGGTGTGGTGCTTAGCACCATCACCTTGTAGCACAGGACCTGGGGTTTGATTCCTGCCTTAGGTCTGTGTGCGTGGAGTTTATATGTTCTCCCTATGCTTGGCTGGTTTCCTCCCACAGTCCAAAGAGATGCAAGTTAGGTTAACTGGTGTTGGCAAATTTTCCATAGTTTGAGTGTGTGCTCTGTGGTGGGTTGGTATCCCATGGAACGGGCTTCAAGCTTCCTGTGACCTTGAATTGGATGAGGTGGTAAAGCAAACAGATAGACAAACATTCTTCCTTTCTTATGACAAATGTTGACCACCGTTTACTTGTTTTTGATCCTTGTGTCACACCCTCTCGTTAGCTTTCTGTCAAAGCCTATAAGCATGACCCGAACTTTACCACTCTGCAAAGTATTACGGATCATGCTGAATACTGAGCGTCGGTTTCCCTGAGCATCTATTGTTAGTATCCCTTCTCGTTTCATGCCTGAGCCACTGCCCGGTCCCTGGCTTTGGTTGATAGCATCTAATATAAATATTCTGCAAAGCGAATCCAGCTTCACTGTGCCGAGTTTGACACCTCATTTATTAATAAAAACGCTTTTATTAAAGAATAAGAGGCATATGGAATATGTGAGCTCATCAAATGCTGACCATTAAATGTCAGTATGCAATGGTCAATTGCGAACATGTTCTGTGTTGTGGGTGACCTGAATGTACCTGAGTGCATGTGAAGCCCCATGCTTATAGCACAACATGAGCCTCTGAATGTATCCACCTCATTCTTATCATTAACCTACTGAATCATTTAAAAAAACTCTGGGAGAAAGTTATAACAGCCATTTATGTAACCTGTGTGAATTTGCTCACCTTCCTCACCTATGTTGTTGCCCTATTGAGAGGTTGAATTATGGACTGCCTGGTGTTTGGCTAACTTAGTTCGTTCCTCTTTCACACTCTCGTTCGCTCCAAAACGCTAGAGCTGCACTACAAATATAACAAGTACATACCATCACAAAGGCATTTATAGAAAGCTTTCACCTGGTCACACTACCACAAACGCTATTCTAGAAAACAGCATCATGAACCTAGTCAGTTAAAGGACCTGTAAGAGATAAAACGATGTATTGCCATGCTGACTAGTGTTTATCCTCAGCATACACTGTCAAACACACTACTTATTTTAAATAGTCCTCAGTTAAGTGTGAAGCATTCTTAGCTATCAGTAAACTAATGTAATAACATTACTACACTTCAACACCAAAGCGATCTGCAGTTACACCATTAGGATTTATTTATTGCGCATATTTATTTTTCACAGCATCATTATTGGACAGCTTTGAAAACAGTGACATTTTAAGTATTAGTCTGCAATAACATTTAAAGTGCTGAGCAGCAGTAAAACATGTGCTTTAATATCAATAGACTTTACGATAAATGAATAATTCACAGCACAGTTCTCAGACCTCTTCTCTAAAATACAATAATCCCCAGATGTAGGAAACCTGATTCAGCAAAGCGTCTGATCGATATTGTATGTATGTACGAAGTAGTGAAGTAGTTACTGGCTTGTTCCTGTGCTTGGGGAAAAAAAGCCAAATTGCAGAAGTTGATGACAAAATTTAAAAATGAAAGACAAAGTCTATTTGGTAGTCCTCAACCCATTTCAGAATTTACTATAGCGACCCTCACTTTAAACTCCATACTACAGTCTCTTCTACAAGGCAACACAACTGGCCAGCAGACGTTAGATACCATAATGCTTTTAATATGCTCTTGCACAAAACTGAATTAAAAGGGTGAGAGACACATGCTACAAAACATCAAGGAGACAGAGACCAGAAAAAGACACTGAAAATAAGGTGAAAAACTGCAACCTAGTCTTTGTCCGATAAAAAAAAATCAGAAAAGGAGACCTCGAAATTAAGGAAAGCTGAATGCAAATGAAGTACCACCTTAAATCAGGAGAACGGAGATGCTTCTTCTACACATTCTGTGCTATCCTGCACACAAATGTGTAATGGAATACATATGCATGTATAATTAATATCAGCATAAAGATAATCAAAATGCAAATTGCACCAGTCTTCAGCAAAACACTAGAGCAATTCAGCAACATGTCACAACAAATGACAGCACAGCACTATCAGTTAGCTGCTGAAGGTAAACCTGGGCATAAATATTCATCTTGTAATGAACACTTGACCATGGTACTGCCCATTTGTATTTTCTAGGCCCATAGAATCGAACCCAGTGGTTAAGCGTGTGGCTCAAGGTCGCGGCACAAGACACCGACGAGCGAGTACATTTACGTTATTAGAAGGAAGACCACAGAGAAAAAAAAACACACCTTTTATCTGAAAACCTCAGAACCTGTGAAATTTAATCTCACACACCAAGTGTGTCAAAAACAAACAGCAAACCAGCAAAGTGAACCCAAAGCTCAGTCACAAACATTTACCACGCCGTTAGTGAAAATGAGAATCTTGTTTTCATCTGGTTCGCCTGGTTAAAGACTTTAAAAATAAATAAATAAAACGAACACCTCGTACTGCCTGGAATGATTGCGCCTTCAGGTTTCCTGCTATTACTGTACTATTACGTACTGCAAACATCAAGCCACGTTGTACCAAGATAACAAATCCCCAGTTAACGCAGCCAGTGAAGGACTAGATGAATCACATCATCTGGAACTCAACAATTATTATACAAAACACAAATACTGACAGAGGTGAACGCTGGGCTATGGAATTCATCACTTTTCTTTGTGCCAGTGATGGATAAAAGGGATGGGTTTCATTGAAGAGACTTATCTGTCACGGCTTGCCTGTGTTATGCTTGTTGTGTGGCCACGCCCCCTCATTCTCCTGTTACCTCATGTCCCTCTTTTCTGGTTGCCCTTGTTTCACTGTGCATTTTTGTCAGAATAATTTTTACAATAATCACTGCACACTTACCTTCCAAAACAATGGTGCAATATGAAACTGTTATAGGTTTAAACTATATTTGATGTATAGAACTGACTAATTACTGTTACCACTAATTTTGTCTTATAACAAATTTATTACATGCAGCAGAACTAATCATACTAGCAATCAAACCAAATATTGACCACTCAATCCCAAAAATGTAACATTCATTCATTTACCAGAGTCTATTATCCAGCCATTGGTTTATCTATCCCAGAAAATTTAAGGCAGAATCCACTTACAGCTTCATCAGGATACATTCAATCCTGCCTGCATGGCTATGTAATTTAAACACAACTGTATGAAAGATTTATCAGAAAGGTTTTCTGATTCAGTTTGCTTAGTTTGTATGTCTAGATTATTGTTTTATTGTATAATCCCGGTCCTGGAGATCCACAGTGCATACAGGTTTTTCCTGCTGGTTTGACGTAATCTTTATTAGGCTGTGAATGGATGGTACATTTTAAATGACATAGTAAGACAAATGCTTAATTGTCATTATAACCTTGCAAGTCTGTTAAAATCACATTTGAGAATATTTGTAACTGTTAAATAACTAAAAGGGAACAATTAAACATTTGCCACTAAAAGTAACATCTAATTAACATCTTGGCTATTCATTATATTGGCCATAAATTACTTAGTTATATATGAATGTTTTTAACCCTCAGACAGATGCTTCATTGGTTGTATCTTGGTATTCCTAAAACATTTTAAAAACTAGTCATGGCATGTTGCTGCCTTCGTTGTTACGGATATGTACCCTAAAAAAGTGACCTTAAACATATACTGAACAGATGAAATCAAAACATACTGTAACAGGACCACATTCCAAGGGCTAAGTTTCAATTGAAAGCTAGAATGTTAGTGGCCATTTTTAAATAGACTTATTGGCACTTTATGTGAATGCAACAGAAGGCACGAAATTCTAAGCACATTCACCAGCACTTACTCTGGGCGCTTACTGAATCTCGGGTGTGTTTGTGACATTACAAAAAACTGAAAAGCAGTGGGGGGTTTATACACTGTCAAGATTGAGTGAGAGATAGAATATGTTAAAATAAGTCACCTAGGGCCAGATTCTATACTACAGCCAATGCTGAAAGCAATCATAGCCAGGAGACAGTTCCTAGGAGAATAAGGACTTTTCTGAGTGAGAGAGGCTTTATGATGAGGTTTTAATGTGGAAATAAAAACGATCAGAGCACTCTGGTTTGTAGTCCAACAATAAAAGTTTTAACGTATTGCAGTTTCCATCTTGTAAGGCATACCTCCAGAAGTTGGACAGTGTTCTAGATGACCTGCGACAATGCATAAACGAAAAAAGCTCTGGCCAGCCATTTGTTTAGACAAACATTATTATGAACCTTAATACCAAAAGTCAGGTATTACCCATTGTTACAATAAAAAAAAAAAACTCATACAACACATCAGTTTCTGTCAACAGATGTTTTTGAAGCAATTTAGTACCTTAGCCAATGGTGAAGCAATCGCGCATCTATTCCACGATGTAAAACAGGTATTGTGGCAATATGCAGCATCATCTTGCAATTAAGAGGTTTGTTTAATTGAACTCCGACTCGTCCTTGCGCCGTACTTCACAGTTCTACGATGTGTGAATCGTTGAGAGCCAGCCGTTTTTCCCACTGAACTGTTGTATCACTTACTTTACATTATACTACATATTAGTCGCCATTTGATTTAATATCAAATTTAGGTAAACAGTTGTCCCGAACAGAAATAACACTGACATCCATCAGTATACACCCATTCAACCACCCTGCAAGTTCATAACAAAAGTCAGTGATGTGAAAATTATTTCGCTTTAGCATTGCACATAAAAAAAAAATAATATCGAACACACTGACGGCGCCAGATGAGGGAAAAGTGCTCGGTCAAATGTACCACAATACCTCTATAGTATCTTAACTTCGTCTTTAGTTGTGTTTTACTTCCATCAAATTTCTCAGGTGAACCTCGCTATTGCGTTACCGTAATAGTAAAGTCTCACGTATTTGACCCAGCACGAGGTTACAGGCCTGTTACGGGTGACAAAGTGCGGGCGTTGTCATCACAAACACTTAAATTGCATTTCCTCATGTGCAAAACGATACTGATCGACTTCACTTCGCAATCATTTCAGTGCTAAATATAAAACTGTTTTCTGATATTACCGGCAGAAAAGTAAAGTATAATGACTATAATTTCACTGGAGAACAGTTTCACTGTTTACTGCGCTCTTGGTGAACTATAGTGCGGCGCACAGCGCAGGACGTTTTTAAAAATAATACTGAACACTGGATAAGTGCATTGTGTAACAATTCAGTCTAATCTGAGATGGTCAATTTCCACTCATGCCAATATGGTTCTGTGTAACCATGCTTCAATTTCTTGGCCCTTGTAACATTTATTCAACACTTACCCCATTGTTTTCAGTAAATCCGCTGCTGAACAGTTACACAATCAGTAAAACAAAATCCCTTTGATATTACTGCTACAGTTCACAATACGGCGATATTTCCGAAATAATGCGTTCTTTTCAAATCATGCCATTTTAAATCAAACGCATAAATGTCGACCACTTAAAATCACATCCAAAGAAACGGATCAGTGTTGAAAACCAAGGTCTAGGTGAAACCGACGAAATGCGAAATGTTTTCTCTGTTTTGTTCGCAGGTCCAGGTCTCATTCCGAAATGTGCATTCCCACGGAACTGTTAAAACCAGACAGCTACTTCCCATCATGGTGCATGCTTATACGAATTCGTTTCAATTCCGTTTCACAAAGCCAGACGGGTGAGTCGCAGTGAAAGCAATCAAGAAACACGCATACGCGTAAGGGTGTGTTGAGCAGATTATTAGCGTCGCTGTTTTCGAGATCCAGATGCCCTTTCAACATCCATTACGACTGAAACACAGGTTGCAGCTCCCGATCGTTTACAGTGGTGGTATTTAATTTCCACATACCTAATTGATGCGTATCACAGAGCGTACGCAGGTGCATTTTATCTGTAAAAAGCAAACGATTGCAAATGCGGTGTTCACCAGTTTTATGTTGTTAAACCCAAAGTCCAGTTCAATTCGGAAAATAGTTCACATTTCGCTAATACCTTCACAATCCCCCTACAGCACACCAAAAAGCCGCGTCGTACAGCACCATATCGGCAATCACTCGAAGCGTTAAAGCACAGCATGCCAATGATGTCTGACACAACGTGGTTTTCCGGCATGGTTTTTTTTTTGCGTAATTTCTAATATAACTGGTTTAAGAGCACACTTATTGTTAAGTCAGCCCCTCGTACAAAACACAAAAATACGCGTGTTACTCTCACCATTTTATTGTGAAAATAAGGCAAAATGCAAACAGAAAGTAAGGGGAACGCACTGGGTATTTGCTACTATTTAACATTGCATACGGTCTTAAAATGGATTTTCACAGATTTTTTTATTTGCTGTCGCTTTGCGTTCTTATAAGGGTATTTCTCAACATGCTGTCAGATGGATCCATGTATTCACCATTATTGCCTCCATACCATGTTCACTGAGAATATTAAAATACCTTACGTCCTCACGTCACCCTCTGCACCGACGTTACTATAGGGCTTTTGGACCGATGTCATTAGGATCGAAAACGTGACGCAGAGACGGCTATTAATATCGCTGATACCTATGGAATCATGTTTAATACATGTTATTTGCACAAAGTTTTATACTGTAGTCTTTAGTCTTTCTCATATATAGTATATGGATTTGGGCAGCTGTTACTTAAAATATTTAATAAAATATATTTTTTCCCTTTCTCTAAAAATAGTTATTTATATATATATATATATATATATATATATAACTTGAAATAATTATTTCAGTTATATACTTCATTTTATCATATTTAAAAATACAAATAATTATATACTATGTAAATGATTTTTCATCATTTATTGTTTTTTTTTTTTTTTTTTTTTTTTTTTACCACGTATTGCTTCCTGTACACAACACACATGCACATACAGCAGTTTAGATTTTCCAATCCACCTGACCCGCGTCTTTCAGGTTTGTTCTTCATTAGTCACACTATTACTTTCAGGTGTGTTCTTCCACGCATGCACAGGAAAAACATGCAAACTCCACAGACAGTGTGAGAATTACAAAAAATACAAAATGTATAATAAAAAATTGAGGGAGAGGGGACGGAGTAAATGAATAATATTTGTCAAAGAATATTTTGCTGGAGGAACTAGGACCAGCCATGGACTCTTAATGATTGCACAGTGAAACACAGTAAGAAAGGTAGTTAATTTGTTACCTAGTTTTTCTCTGCATATTCAGATTCATTAAAATAACTTTGGTCACTAATTTTATTTAGAAAATTTTGTTCATTTTTATTTTGCATTCAGAACCTGCTGCACTTTTATTTTAAAGCAAGCTGGTTATCGACCCGGGAAGTCCTCCATGACTGTTCTGAACCCCACCATACTCATCTCATATTACAGCAGTGATGGACCACAGCAGATGATACTCTGATATTAGACCTTTAATGAGTGGCTTGTTTACTCCAGAATAGCTTAATCGTAAATCTCTCCATCAATACGGCACAGATATGTTTATTTATGTTTATGCTTCCACTCTATTTTTGCCGTGTTTAATATAAAATCTTATTTGGAAAAACAAATCTGGTTTTTCAATACACAGTGGAGTTATTATAGCATCAAACTACAGAAACTCACTCTTAGTATTTATCATATGCGAGTTTGACAGTAAATTAATGTGTACATTTATTTTATGGTTTTGCCAAATAATAAAACTGTATGTAAATTTAGCTTCCAATCATACCCTAATCAGAAAAGGGGAGGTTCCAGGTAACACTTTGGATGGAGTGCTGTCACACCACACAGAGATCTCACATGCACACATATACACTGGACAACTTAAATTTGCCAATTAATTTGAAGTAAATGCCTTTGGACTGAATGAAAACCACAGTACCATAAACCCACAACTGCCAGGAAAAAACACAGCCACGCAAGAGCTATCTTTTAATCTCTGTCCCTCTACATGTGGGCTGATGATACTAGTACCGCCCTTTATTAGATGAAGTTTACAAATTGTGAGGCCTTGTGCAACACATTATTTTGCTATAGTGAAAAAATAATAAAAAATGAGGAGGATGATTCTACATTTTTTTAAGGGATTTGTGCACTTTTCCTAGAAAAAAACCGAAACCCAGTACTGTGGTGAGAAAGTCAACTAGTTGACTAAAAGTTGATTAAATTTAAGTGATCTTGTGTTAATAGGTTTGACATGGAGGGTTACCAAGCGTTCTATACTGGGGATTTAGCCTAAAATCCAGACCCCCTGACAAAAACTTTGGGACCTAACAATAAAAATATATAATCCCTGGTATAGTTCAGAGTTCCTGTCCAACACCAGGCCTCCTGAGTTTTTCCAGCATGGCTAGTGTTGGCTTATAAACAATTACACCACTCTTTTCAGTCTGAATTTACTAAGGATTATGCAACGTGTAACTTGTTCGGTTGTTTCGATATTACACGTGTAACATATTCACTAAAAATTATCTTGGATAATTATTAAAATAATTCTCTGCCACTAGGTTTACTTCATGCTTTAGGACGCACAAAATGGTAACAGTGGTGCGGTACCAGGGTTAAGTGTACGTATAAATAGCAACAGCATGGGAAATTGATCTTTAAAGTTAAGCTGTCCTATGCCTGGAAGTCTGCCACATCTTTACAGCCACACACCATCCTTGGATTGACATCTGATGGCAAATCCGAACTGTGCACCTTCCGTGCACCTAGTATGGTTCATTAATAATTACACCATACAGTTTGCGTGCTGATACTGGAACACTTGTTAAAATGGTTTTAGGATTTTTAACATAGGGGGCATCAAGACCCAGCGACAGTTCTCAAATGCTAAATGCCCCATCGAGACCGGGGGAATACCGCCGGCTGCCGTGCGTCTATTTCAAGAGAGCGCTGAGTCAGGGGATCAGCCTCCAACTTGGAATGACCGTAAAACCGAGGAGCACTTTGAAGAACTAAAATATTATACAAAGGAAACAAATAAAATACACACGTGAAAAAAATGGATTCTAGCAAAAGAGAGGAAAGTGACCCTGAATATTCCTTCAGTGTGTTGGAAGATAATCCCACTGGGGCAGGCACTGCCGATGACGATGACGACATTGAAGAGCTCCGCAAAAGGTTCGTTTCTGAGTGGCAAATAAAACTGTACATAACATGCAATACTCCAAGGAGTCTCTAATGGTATGAAGGATAACTGAGCGAAAACTTTAAAAGATACAATCTATGAAAATTGTTACATTAAAATATAGACTGTGTAAATAAGACATTATTTCTCCTGTGGCGAGGGAATGTGACTGAGTGACACTTGAAAAATTAGGTGAAGCAACTTAGTGTTTATATAACTACTGTAGTATGCTTGTTAAAACATAACGAATATGAATATAGATTGAACAACAAGAACAAATATTGGGGACCCTTGCCTATCCTGCCCATTTATTGGCCTGTAAGATAATGAAGTAAAAAATAAGTGAATCGTGACCTGTCCGCGAGACTGATTAACAGCTGGCAATCACAGCTGGTTCCAGGTCAGCTGCGTTATTAGTCCCTGACAGTTTTACACACCACTATCATTTGGCGAGAAAGTAAATGTGGTTCAAACCCATGATCGTATTCCAAGCGCTGTCAAAATGTTTGCGTTTATACTCACGGAAGGTGAAAAGCAAACAACATAAGGGAAATAACTGCTCTGTCAATATGGAGATCTGGATTCCGATTTCATAATTCGTTATGTGTTCACATATGATGATCAGTGACTTTAGAACACATCATTGGTGTTACTTTGAGATTTACGTTTTGGTTATGCTTAGCAAAATTGTTCTGATTTCTCAGCACCTATTGCAACATGTTATTGTGATTTGACTAGCCAATTTAACCTCTATTTTTGTTTTTGAGAAGATAAATATATTATTATACAGATTGATTACATTTATATGGGTACTACATACTATACGAGAAAGAAACAATCAATAAAAACTGTAATGGCTGATATTGTTATTTACAGTATGTGAGTAATATTTAACTGGCCTCTAGGTTATTTAATCAATTTAGTGCTGAAAAACATAAGTGTTTGTTTTTGATTGCGGATGGGGGTGTATTATTAGATAGGAACCATTACGAGAGGCTAAAAAGGTTAACACGGCTGCAATTACGTTACAAAATAATGCCTAAAAATAAAACATGGCCCATTTGTACTTTATATCAAAGACTAGATTTATTAACCATTAAAGCATTTATCTTCATACTGTGTATGAAGGTTAGGGTGCCAGGGGGCTGTCCCAGGCAACACATGATGGTATATTAACCTCCTGTAGGGCATTCACATAAAGCCCATACTCTAGTGGCAGTTTAGCGGTGCCAGTTTACACGAGTTGTGTATCTTTGGCCTGTGAAAGGACACAGGAGCAGCCGGAGGAAGCCCACATTTCCAACGGAGACGTGAGGCAACAACGTTACAAATGCTAAACACAAAAGGTGTATGATTAAATTTTATCATAAAAAAGACATGATTTGTAATTGACATACAGAGTATGAACTGTCACTTGTATTCCCATTGAATAAATTCATGTTTTGATTTTTTTTTTTTCAAAATTACATTTCCTGAATGGTGTTTACTTTTCTTAGCCCATATGTGTACGATAATTAAAGAATGCTTATAATTTAATTTCGTAGTAAAATTTTTTACGAGTTAGACTTAACAGTGTTATTTTTTGCAGCTAGCATTGAAACACAATTAAAGGAGTCCTTGTCCACAGAACTTGTAGAGCTTTGGCTGTTACATTGTTAATTAGTGTCATAATGGGAGACTAATTATCTAAGAAATTCTGTACCTAGCAAGAGAGTGAAACGTGTTATGTTAAATATTTCATTTATGATTTTGCTAATTGGGATATTCATTAGCCACACTATTACTGTATTTGTTTTTTGAAAATCACATTTTTGTTAACTCACAAACCCTCTCAGAATTTTTTTTTATAGCTTAATGGCTTTGTATTGTATTGTACTTTTGCAGCACTCTTTAAACTGTTACCTAATACAAAACAAACACCATTTCATTTAACGTTTCAATATGATAATTCGTCTTGTCTTTGGTTCTGTAGAAAACAATGTAAAGTAAGCAGGTAAACTAAACGTGTAATCTAAAAGCACACATCCAACTGCCCTGTCGTAACTTAACTTGGATGGCTGATGTGACTGCATATTTATGTTTAAACTCAGTCAACATGATTTGTAGCAGAATGGATCAAGTATGATAGTGTGTATGTATTCAACATTTTAGGTTAACTTTGCTCAATGATATGTGGTACTTTTCAGTTTGAAAGACATTGTGCAGGACCAAACAGTGAAGCCGAAGCTCCAGTGCCTCATGGTAGACCCCTCCTTCTCCATGGTGACAGCCCAGAGTGAGGACAGTGGAATTGTGTGGGAAACCATGTCTAGCCGCTGTTCTACACCATGGGCCTCGGAAGGCAGCACCACCTCAGAGGCTTACAGTTTGGAGGGCTCCGGAGCCCAGGGAAAGGTGATCATTATCATGGATGAGGACAAGATTGTGAGGAAGAGGAAGAAAAGAAGTGGGAAGCTTGGTGAGAGACTGAAAAGGCCAACATCGAGAAACTTCCCTGGGGGAAACGAAAGACCATTTATGACAGAGGTTTCTGTGCCTAATATAAAGTCTGAAGGTACAGATGAAAATGGAGAGTCAAAAGGTGATAAAGAACAGCAATTATTCAGTTTAGTTTCTGAAGGTTATGAGATATTAAATATTGTAGTTCCCTCAAAACTTGCCACAGTGGATGAAGAGGAAAGCACTGAAATGGAAGATAACTTGTCTTATTTGGAGAGTACGCCGAAGATAAATTCAAAACCGAAATGTGAATTGACAGAAATAGCAGAGATTACTTCAGAGGAAGCAGAGAGAGAGGGACAGAAACCAGAAAGCATTGAAGAAAAGAACATTCCCTCTGTAGAAGGAGAACCACCTCACAATTTAGCTGATAAAGAAGCCAGGAAGGAGGGTACAGGTGACTTGGATTACTTAGAGAAGTTCACATTAGTGGACGCACATCTGCCAGATGATTACTTGACTGGAGCTGAGGAAAACATTGTAGAAATGGATGAGGAACACACAGAACCCATGGGAGATCAACAGAAATCTGTGTGCAATGAGTCAGGCCCTGGGGATACATTTGTTGTCATTAGCAGTGCTGAAATAGCAAGTGAGCATCTTGATGAAGTGTTTTATAAGAATGAAGGTCATGAACAGCTGGATAACTCAGCATTGAGTAAATACCAGGAAACCGATGAAGAGGGTGAGATCGATAAGGCAGGGTCATCGGACACACCTCTCAAAGAATATGGATCATCCCTGTTTGATGGCCAAGAAACGACCCTCACACCTATTTTTTTATCCCCAGGACCACCCAAAATTATTGATCCTGTACTTCTGGAGGAGCCTACTGCAATGTCATTCCTTTATGCAGACCTTTATGAGGAAGCAATTGGCTACAGAAAGAAAGAAGAGGATTTCTCTGATGTGGAGAGTGTTGTTTCTGAGAAGTCCTTTCACAGACGACTCTCTGATTCTGATGATGCGAGTGGATACTTGGAAAAATTTACTTTGAAAGATGAGACGCCAGTCATGGAAAGTGAACCCACCAGTACAGAGCAAAATGAGGGTGGACTACAAATGTGGCCCCAGAGTCTATTTCAGCTCACGGGGTGTCTAACACGGGTGGAAGAGGAAAGCAAAACAGAGGATGAGATCAATGCAGTCAGCGGTGAAAAGACAAAGAGCACTGAATGCATAAAAACAACCCAGAGCTTCGTAAACCAAATAAAATCTGATGTTCGGCCAAAAGGACTGATTGAGAGCACAGTATCTGATGGACTAAGTGTGAAAGATAAAATGGATGAACCAGCTGGAAGTTTACAACCTACAACACTAGGTCAGGAAATAGTCACCAACACTGAACATACAGTAGGTAAACTCAAAGACATTACTGAAGATCAGAAGCAAAATAAAAAAACCAAAGAGAATGAAGCTCTGCATCATAAAAAGGAAAGTAGTATCAAAGAGTCTAAAAGTATATCTCAGGAAGTAGTAAAAGACAGTAATGCATGCCATAATAAAGTTACAATTTTAAGCAAGAAACCTGAAAGCAAAACTGTGCAAAAGATCACCCATAGTGAAATACTTGAAGGTAAACCTGAAAGTACTGACATAATTTTGAAACCTGAAAGCAAAGCTCAGGACACAATCACTGGGAATGGACAACCTCAAAGCAGAAATGAAAAAATCATTACAGAAGGCAAGCATGAATATACAACTAAAGTAAGTAAAGGTGATGCATCAAAAGGTGGATTTATAAAAAGCCACACTGAGAGTAGCACTCAACATGGTTTCCCAGATGATATTTACACAGCTAATGCCACACCAATGTCCATGCAGCCTGAAGAGATAAACCACACAAATGAAAGACTGTTGAGTTTAATTCCAGAAAAAGGAACAGAGTCTATTTCTGAAATGATCTCATGGGTTCCAGATTCAAGTTCTGCAGATGAAGCAAAAATGGAGATCCAGGGAGATGTCACCAACATTAGGAAAAAAGAGTACTTAATACAGAATAGCCAAGATTATGGTATAAAAGAAAACAAAATGCTGAAGGAGTGGCAGAGAAGTGATGCCCAGTCCTCTAGAGAATCTGATAGATCCCAAAAGAGAGAGATGCTCAGACTGTCACCTCTGATACCTGCTGATGCACAGGAAGAAAATGCAGAAGAAAAAGAGGAACATGATGTGATACTGGAGGAAAGAGACTCATACTGTCAGCTCAGGAGTTTTCCACCACAGGTGGACCTCTCAAAGCTCGTAGACCATGCTGAAGAAACCGCTGAAGAAATGGGTTATGAGATTATTACCCAGCAGGAAGTGAGAGACTCTACATGCTATGTTCCCCAGGAGGAATTTACAGAGCTGCATGGTCATGACCTTCGTATGGAAGAACTGCTGGAGAATGAGTATGAGATCATTGAAGCTCTGGATGAGACTCCATTGTCTGAACAGCAACAAAGTGATTTGAAAGTAGAGCCTGTAGACACCTACTGCTTAGTATGCCAGTGCCCATTTTTAGCAGAAGACAAACTCTTTGGTGAACATCAGGGCCATGAGGTGTCAACATTGGATGAGGCCTATGATGATGTTAGGGTAAGAGTTACCTCTACTTCTGTAGTACAAGATGTATAGAAGAATTACAGTGTACAGTAGGCCATTGTAGTTCATTATACATTACTATAATCAATACAGTAGATTCCAGTAACACTCACAATAAATAACTCCCCTAAATAATCATTGATCTTTTTCCACCTTTTTAAAATAACACTCATATGGAGTGTGTTTGGAGATTAGTACTTATTTAATTAATGAAAAAAACACTTCAGGGATGAGTTTACCTAAGCGCAACTGCAGAAATCCTATCCCAGACCTGAACATGGAGACATAAGCAGAATTCCTGAGAAATTTGGACAAACTGAATACCCCAAGAGTTTAACTCCTTATCTTATATACTACACCCCTCAGATCCAAAGGTTTGATCTGATGAAATAGTTTCCACACTAAGAAGAATGGTGTCATTATCATTTCAACATTTCACGTATGGTAATGTAGAGTATAGTTTTTTTTCTAAAATAATTATGACCAAGGGATATCCAGTTAACTGAACAACAATTCAAACAGAAGTATTTAATATAATAGGCAATTATCACATTTGCTATGTTTGATGGACAATAAAAACCCAAAGCAAAGTTAATAAAAAAAATTGAGATGAGTGCCTTTGGTCTGTGGTGTTTTATGAACAAGCCACAAATATGTAAACATGACAGTTAGAGCCAGGGTGTAGTGTGTTTTCTCACACCATTCGCCAGGCTTGGTGACAGGTGGTGCAGGGCTGTAGAATGGATTGTCAGCTATGGATGCTTGTCTTCAAACTGTTCCCCATACTGATCCCCATGCTTCACCCTCTGGTACAACATACATAAAAACAAGGGGAAACAAGTGATCAAAACAGCAAGTGTCCTCTGGTGAAAGCGTTTATAAATACCCAGTGTGCTCTCATGCCAGGCAGGCAGTGGTGCTATGCACTCGACAGTTTCAGCTGTGTTTCTCGACCTTTCAACCATGAACACCTCAGCTATGCTGTGCACAGTTAGTAAAGGTTTAGACCATGCATAGGTCACAGGATTTTATGCTTCATAAACAACAGACCATTGATCCTACATGTATTTCTCATCCTTTCCTGATGCATGGGAAACATTTATATGTATTAATACGGACACTACTACAATGTCTTCAGAGAAATTCACACAATTTCTCTTTCCAGAGCAAACTTGGTGAGTGGATCTCTATGTTACAAGAAAGATCAGAAGTGATTGAAGACTTGGTGTCTGAGCTGGAGACGGCTTACAACGCAGTAGAAGTAAGTACACCTGACAGTTCTCAACAAGGTTTCCATACAGTGAGATCTTTCAAAACAGGTCATGTGATTTTGTACCTGCAAGTAACCTCCCTAAAAACATTTTGTGCACTTTGCAAGTCATGTTTGAAAGAACTACACAACATTGGCATAGTGAAAATCACAACATCACCTACATTGTAAAGATTAAACAAATACTGAGTATGATGATAAGGTACATTTCTAGACGGTGTTCTCCGAGAGTTTTGTGAATTTGCATGATTCCAGTATCTACAAGCCGTTATTGAATCCTGATTTTTCCTCTTTTGTAAATTTTAAAATTAATTTTCTTTAAAATAACCAATTTTATGGTTTTTTAACACCACCTGTACTGCACATAGTTTACCTCTGTACAAGATATGGATCAAAACAGCCAATGGCATATAGAAATATGGGAGAAATTATAACTGGCTGAGAAACTAAGGCTTACTTAGTTCTGACACTTATTTATAGTGTTCCAAACTAAAAAAATCATAACACGACATTGGCAGATACACCAAAGTAGCAATAGCATATAAATAACTGAAACATGCAAATATGTGTATTATGTAATTTAAATCATAGAGATAATAATAATAATAGAGAATTATTGTCATGTCTCTACTAATATATATCAAATGTTTGTGTGCCACAGGAACATTTTAAAACCAGTGAGGATTCCCTGCACAAACAGAATGAGGAGATCATGAAGATGGTGGTGGACCAGTACAATGAGATGTCACTGAACATGGAGGAGGAGAAGAAGGCCAAGTTGGAGCAGCTCTATGATCAGATTGTTGCGTTCCAGGAGAACATTGACAGAGCAAAGGAGACCTTAGAGAAAACTGTCAAAGAGATAGAGGAGCCAGATCAGCTCAGTTTTGTCTCTGTAAGTTAAAACATTTTTAACATACAAAAAATATGCAACTTTGAAATATGTTATTGATATTTCAGATATCAACTGAGTATGGAAGTGTTTGAATATGAAGGGGTTAACCAAACAGGGTGTTCAAGTTTTTCATAGCAGTGTGACTCAATTGTAAAATACCAGTCTGCATCAGAGTCAGTCACTGATAATAGGAAATAGAGTAATAAAGCACTAGGGCACTTTTTTACAGTTTATGGTATGGCACAGATTCTATGCTTGGATGATTGCTGTAGCTACAATATTGGACAAGGTTATAAACTATGATTCAACCCTGCTAAGTAAATATCTGCAGTTTGGTGCTAACAAAAAGCAACTTGATTAGCATTTTTTATAATTTTTTTTTTTCCAAGGAGAAGGTTAGACCTCTGCAGATTTGTGAACTGGTCTGTTATGTGAAGTCACGTGGTTTTTTGGTGTCAGTGTTGCAGGGAAAAATAATTTATTGATATTCTGTACAGTACAGTTTTTGTTTCTTGGAGCAATATTTACTATATCACTTTTTATCTCACTAAAAAAGGCAGTTATATAATATGTTTACAACCTTATGACACCATACAACATATGTTTTTCCAGATAGGTGGCAGCCATTGTCTATATCTGCCTGTCCATTAACATGAATCTCACCAAAGTCATTGATTACATGTTTTTTTTTTCTTTTTCTGTCCTGCTTCAGTCATCAACAGAAATTAAGGACAGGTAACTGTATTGCCTTTCTGGCATTCCTGCATTTGATTTGCACTGTCTGAATGAATTGCACTTTGTGGTCACATGTTGATTTTTTTATTAAAATGACAATGGATCCAAAATCTTGTAATACCATCTGGCATATATCCTTTGAATGGCATTGGGCAGTTTTTAATGATCTCAACAAGCATGGTTTACTTATTGATTCATTAACAGAATGTCAGAAGGGTTAACTAATTAATTTTTTAAAGCAGCTGTAACAAAGCATGTAGATTTAATGCTAATAAATTGATATTTAACATTAATTACAATTTAGTATTAAGACTTAAATATTCTGTATACTTATGTTTTGTTTTGTATTATTGAGGAAATATTGTACATTACAGGGACCATTAATAATTCCTTATGACTGTAACCTAAATGCAAAATAAATGACACATATTCAACAGAAGTAAATAAATTCACGAGCATCCCAAATATTGTGCAGTCATTATTTGTGTTAGGATTTGAACATGCTAATTGATCATTTCAAAACCATCTAATTAAAGAAAATATTTAAATTTTACTTGGATTGTTAGGCAGTGTTACACAAGGTTTACCAACATTTATTCAGTAGTGCCTTATGTAAGTGACTGCTTTCTGTCAATTTTAATGACCAGGTTATTTTGCTAGTGTTAATATGGTTTCTATGGTGACAGGTTGACTGCAGCCTTGGAGTCCTCCATGTCTCTTGAGCTCACTCCTAGTGCATTTCCTATGTTTGAAGACTATTCCAAGAGTTCCTCTGGACATAGACGAAAAGAGCTGGAAGGCATTGCAAGTAAGTTAGGCACAACCTGTCAAATGTTCATCAGCATCACAGACGAACGTTTCTGCAGAACATTAGGAAGGACTGTGCCTTTTCTTCCTCTGTGACTGAGCACGAGAGAGGGTTGTCTGGACAAAGATGCAGATTTTTAAAAAATCAAAATAGAAGTAAAGACTGGCTGGATAGGAATCAACTGTCAAGAACTGGGGTGCTTAATTTTCTAGGTTTATATACTGTATACTGTATGTGGTTTTCCTCACTCATAACTGTAGCATAGCTGAGGTGTTCAGTTTCTTGTATAAATGTACATACTTTATATGGTTTTCTTCACTAATAATTACATACGTTTCTGAAAGTCCCCCTGTAAAATTTTAGTTAAAACTCTTACAGAATCTTATTTCTGTGAAACAATGACCGAGAAGAGTAGAGGATATACTATACAGTACATTATCAGTCATTCCAGTTCTTGTCCAGGATTATTGGCAATAAGAACAGAACAGTAGCATCTCCGAAAGCTAAGATGTTTATGCGTGTTCTGCAAGGCCTTGCAATTTACCTACCCTGCAGTTCCTCAGAAGCCTCATCTGCAAGTACAAGAGCCGAACTCTGCAACCAGCACCTCGGTCATGGTCTACTGGAAGGTCAATGAGGGTGATGTCATTGACTGCTTCCAGGTCTACTGTATGGAGGAACCACAAGGAGGTATTTCATGAAACACAAGCTCAGAGAAAATGGTCCAGTGGCCTCATTCACCATGTTTTGCATTCTCCTTGATGCCTAGCAGTCCGCCATGTACATAAACACTGTGGCTATCATCATTGTCATGCACTTGTTGACTGTCGCACTCTTGATGCAAAGGAGAGAAAGCAGTGCTAATGTTAACAATGCTCGTCCTGTGGCGTGTCGGTGAACAGTGCTCGAATGCTGAGTCCTTAGTTCCTTGTAAGGTTAATGTCGATTACATACATTTGGTCAAGCAAGTGTATCGGGGGAACATTCACGGAAGGTGTTGATTTATTCTGAGCGGTTATTTCAATTTCAGTTTATTTTTATATAGTGCCTTTCTCAACAGAGTTGTCCCAAGGCACGTTACAGGAATTGGAATGCAGAGCAGTACGTAATTTGCCCTTTTCACCTCAGCTGTTACGGAGGAGTACAGGGTAACAGTGAAAGAGAGCTACTGTACCCTGGAGGACCTGGACCCTGACAAGAGTTACAAGGTTTGGGTGATGGGTGTCAATTACACAGGCTGCAGCCTGCCCAGTGACAAGCTCTCCTATCGGACTGGTCAGTATCCCTGATGTGCCTGCATACTCACCAACAGCTTCTTACATTCCTTAATACTTTTAACAGCTTCCCTTTTTACATGTTTCTTAATGCCATAATAAAAGTAATTACATAGTTCTAACAGACGTCAGAGGAAAGTTAATGCTTTAGTTGTTTATGTGTCATCCCAATATCAAGCCAGTGATAAGCTTAATACCAGAAATAATTGTAGAGCCTGTGGTATCAATTTATATTCGTAAGTGAAATGTTTAACAACAAAGTATCTGAACTAAAATTCTCTGTAAAATAAAATTATTTGAACTAAGCAATCAGCAATATTCTTAGCTCTGAATGTAAAGGTGCATTATTTCAAAATAGGTTTTAGGATATGTTAAATATGTTAAATACTTAATATGTCCAAGACAGTGGACACAAAAGTCAGTCTTCATGAGGGAATGTTGCAGTTTTTGCACTGCAGTCCAATCAGACCTTTGGCATGAAAACATTTGAAAAGGACATAGAAGATAATATGGCTGCAAAAACTCTATATGGTGGAATGGTAAGCTTATAAGGTTATGTACCAAAAGACTGATAAAAATCCCACCTTAATGTAGTGAAAAGATATTAAATGTTATTTTAGTGTGTTTCAGGCTCCACATTCTCTATAAAATTATGCACAAAATTCCATGTTTTGTAGAAAATATTGCAATAATGCTCATGAAGTTATTAGAAGTAACTTCAATATAGCCAACATCAGCACTTCATTTTGAATACATAATGGCCAAACTGTTTTCCAGTCATTTTCTGTACAATTTGCGTTCTTGATTATATTTAACAATGATCTGGACAAACACTGATGGTATAGTAAAATATGCCTCTCTATCTTCACATGTCCTTAACTGATAGTTTGAACTTCTGAAAAGTCTAATTGTCTAATGCCAATCTTCATGGTATGGTGTGGGTTCACTATGCTTTAGTTAATTCATTTCAATTAAATTTATTTTTATATAGCATCCTTTGCAACAAGTTGCCTCAAAGTGCTTTACATGAATGCATTACAGTTATTTAAAGAGGTTACCAAAGGATGGAATAATTAAAGTTAAAGTCAAGCGACAGCAAAGGAGAAGAAGAGATGAATAACGTTCCGCTGACTTGTTCTTGGTTAGTGGACTCCGGTGTTTCCGTGGCACGGGGCCATATAACAGATGCACAGCTGAGGGCAGACAGTGAAAATGTGAGGTGGATTACCATGCCGGTGTTTGATGAGTGCCAAGCAGGGGCCTCCCAACCGTTAACGTGCCAGGGGATTGAGTGGTGGCATTTGCATTCCAGCCCCGTCCGTCCCCACCATCGACACGGAGCGATGCACAGTCCTGTGGGATTCTGCTACCATTCGCTGGAGCCCCGCCCACAGGGAAACAGCTGACAGCTTCACACTGGAGTATTGCCGCCAGTATGCCTGTGAAGGGGAGGGGCTGAGGTGGGTCTGCACTGAGCATGTCGCTGTCAAGAGGCACTATGAGTCCTAACATTCAGTATGATATTGTTGTAAGAGTATTAAGACCCTTCTTCTGTGCTATACAAATAATGGCTTAAGCACCATGCCTTCATGGCTTTAGCTTGACTGTATATATAAATGAGCTTGTAACTTGGCCTATATGG
Organism: Chitala chitala; assembly: GCA_025773905.1. Taxonomy (NCBI): domain Eukaryota; kingdom Metazoa; phylum Chordata; class Actinopteri; order Osteoglossiformes; family Notopteridae; genus Chitala; species Chitala chitala. The sequence continues at coordinate 11,265,121 of JABJVR010000035.1, forward strand.
CATGTCACAGTGCTACTGAATACCATTACACCCTGTTGTCTCCTGGAGCAGATCCATATCTGGGATTAGAGGCTGTGAGCAAAAAGTGCTTCTGCAACCAAATGAGAATTACCTGTTCTACATTAAAGCAGTCAACGCTGCCGGCTCCAGCGACCAGAGCGAGGCAGCCCTCATCAGCACTAGAGGTAATCTGGCTCCCGTGTCTGGACTCTGCTAAGAGCGACATCGCCACTTCACCGGGAAAGCATCCATTTCTGACTCACACACACATTATCTGCCCCCATTTAATCTAATGTGCAGTTCCTGTCAAAAAAGTGTACATTTCCCTGCAACGTTGTCACCATGGAATCTGTAAGAGTTAATGTAAAAGCAACATATGTTCAATTCAAAAGCTAGTTAAGGTTAGCATTACATATCCTTCAAAAATTAAGTGCGTTATATAATCTAAACAGTGGGGGGAAAAAACAAAGACAGAAGATATTAGAAATACCTTTCAAAGAATATAAAATGTGGCATTTCAAAGTCAGCTGGTAGAACAGCTCTAATGGGTACATGTTATAGTCACTTTTTACACACTGTCTGTTGGGAAGAGTGCACTGGACTTGTGTGGAATGATACAGAGCAGATATTTAATAGTACGGTTTTCCCTTAAAGAAACATCAACAATAACATTAGTAATAACAGCATATTATGTCTCTTTCTTGTCATTGGGCCTTGAACACAGCTTGTGACCTCACTGTCACGGGTTGCTAAGGAGATGACTTGGATAGTAAAGGGTGTTTGATTGTACTCTGTTTTTCAGACTTCTGCCACCCAGAAGAGCAGACGTTAGTTTGTGACCTGTACTGTTTCTGACCCCCACACTGCCAGGTACCAGGTTTCACCTGTTGAAGGACAGCGCCCACCCGGCACTGGAGGTGTCTGAAGACTTGAGCAGCATAGAGTGGGGCAATGAAGCCCCCACCCAAGCCGATATGGCCAGGTAGGGACTCGCCACACTGTCTGTACATCAGTGTGCTGCGCTGTTCAGGTTGAAGGCTGAGGTGGCGACAGAAAAAGTAGCCCCCAAAACACATGAAGGAAAGGGATACATACCTTACACAACTAACAGATGCATGTTCTTCTTATATAATTTAAACAATATTTTGCTGTTTATTTCGAAGATTGTGGTGACTGCAGAGGGACCCCAGCATTCTGACAGAGCAGTTAATGTTTTTTTTTCCTTTTGTTTCATGCTGTGAAGCTGTTTCTCACTGTAAGTGTACCAAATGAGACAAACGGGTGACTTTTTCTGAGGGCTGATAGAAAAGGTCTTTGGTGTTCTCAGGTGTCCCTCGGTACCGGGAGAGCTGCTGCCCCCTCGCGGCTACTACTACTGGGAGACGTGTGTGAGCAGCTGTGAAGCGTACCGGATTGGTGTGGCCTACGAAGGCAGGGCCTGTGACTACCCGCTGGGGGAGGACAGCATGTCCTGGTGCCTCTACTGCACCTCCACACCGACAAGGTGCTGCGCTCTTACTGTGTTACAATATCTTCTTCTGTTAAATGTCTCTTTTCTGTGTTTCTGTGTCTTTTATAGACTTTCTAGAGCAGAGTCCTACTACAAATAATAGAATTCAGCTTTTTTTTTTTACACATTTACAGATGTGTGTGTGTGTGTGTGTGTGTGTGTGTGTGTGTTTATGTATGTGATTATTTTATTTAAGGACAGCAGCACTGTAGTGTTTTAGACATATTTTGAAATAATGTAATTGGTCCCTGGTTTCTCTCTCACCCTTGTATCCACAGCTGCCGCTGTGAGCTTCTCCACAACTCGCTCCAGTCCGAGGTAGTGGTGGCAGTGGCTCCGGGTCGGATCGGCACACTACTGGACTTCACAAGAGGGAGGCTCTCTTTCTTTAACAGCCAGAGCGGCCAGCTTCTGGGCTCCTGCTGCCACCACTTTTCCGAGGCCTGCCACCCAGTGCTGGTTCTGGAGAACGCTGGCAGCCTGGCCCTGCACACAGTTATGGAGGTGCCAGAGTTTGCCAAGAACTAACTCCACCAACCTTCACTTCTACAGTATGGATAAACTGCATGGACTTTTGAGGAAACTAGTGTCTTCTCAACTTCAACTATAAACTCTGCCCATGTTCATGTTCAGTGTGTGTTCGTGTCTTTTTACAGCTGTTTATGTGACAAAATATTGTCAGTAACTTTCTGAGAGACTGTGATGTTTTGGAGCATAGTTGCCATACTAACTTTTATATTTAGCATATGTGTAAAAGTACTGAAAATGCAACGTTTTTAAAAATCTGAATGCAGTGTTATTTTTTTTACTGCTCAAAATGCACTTTTTCCTTCCAAATGTAATTAAAGCAATATACAGTTATTTAGACATTTCAAACATTGTAAATATTCACAAGAATGAACAGTTCAATATGAAAATGCTGTATTTTATTTATGGCTGTTTTTAATTTTAAGTAAGGATGCCAACATAGGTGAAGAAACGTATCCCCATTCTCACCACTCCGTTAGTACAGAAACCGGGTTGTTAAAATGTTGCAGTTCAGGCAGTATGACACATAAAGCAGAACCCATGGATTTTTTTAAAGCGACTATGAGAGGTAGAAGTTTTCATGATGAAAACTGGCGAGGCGTGGTTAGCGCTGCCCTAGTTTTTATTTTAGCAGGTGAATTGTGACAAGTGTACGAGGTTTCTGTGAGGGACTGTAATTGTGACTGTGTGAAGCGTGGACACGGATACCGATATGTTGGTGCCAGACAGAAAAAAGGCTGACCTGTTGAACAAGTGCCTGAAGTTTGCAGTTCTTTTTATCTTTTTTGCTTGTGTACTTTTTTAGTTTCTACGTGGGCACATGATGAAAATGATCAGAAGCGTGGTTTTGGCTTAGTAGTTCGCCAGCAGAGTCTGTGCTTATTAGGCAGCTTCACTCATTATCAACGATTTTCTTCCTGTAATTTGGTTAGATGGTAACACCTAGCATTGGGGTGGTTCAAAATCTTTATTTAATGCATTTATAATTGTGAACAGAATGTCTAAAACCACAACATTTGGAATCTCAAGACATAGTTATGACTAAGGGAAAATGTCTGTTTTTTTACCATTAGGTTCAAAGATTATTAATTGCTAATTAATAAAAATGCAGTCAGGAATCCATTCAGCCCTAGACTGTACTGCATTTTATTTAGTCACCCTAGAAAGTCAGTCAGTCAGTCATCTTCTATACCGCGTATATAGTGAGGGTCGCGGGGAAGCCTGGAGCCCATCCCAGAGCACATAGGGTGCAGGGCAGGGGACACCCAGGGCGGGGGTGCCAATCCACCACAGACCCTAGAAAGTAGCAAGTAATATTTTAGCTAACCTCTCATATGGGGATGAATAGTTCAGTTTATCTATGAGAAATAACTGGTGTGAGAGAATATGGTTGAGTTCAACATAAACTATTTCTTGTCTCACAAACTAGCTTATTAAACTTTACGCACAATTATATTTTACATCTTACTGGGTTTATTTAGCAAATTAAGTTCACATAACTTAAAAAGATATTGAATTTGTTATGATTATTGGGACATAATGGGAAAAATATTTTATACTGTATTTGTTGTTGCAAAAAGAAAAAAGTATATCGTAGAGCAATATGTTAAAGCAGCAGAACAGGAGCCTGCATGATATACTGCCACAGTTGTGGGTTTAAATTCAGCCTTGACAGTTTGTGTATACAGACAGTTCCCTAGATATGAAATTCTGACATACATAAATCTGTATTTACACAACAAATTTCTGACATAATTTTGCACAAAATTTGAAGAAAGTGCCTCCACAAATAATTAGAAATATGCATGAATCTTTACACCTGCTATAGCACACCTGGCAAAGGTGAGAGGTTGCCTTTGCTTATCCTCCGTGTGTTGCTGACTGACCATGAACTCGCTTTGCCAAATCACTTGGGGAGATTCGGACATATGTGAAAACCCAGTTATGTAACAAGTTGCGGAATGCGTTAATTATGTATTTCGATTTTGGAATCGGTCTGTTTATAAAGAGTTTGCACATTATCCTGATGCATGTATTGTCAGCTGTCATCTGAGATAGGCGCTCCAGGTTCTGCCAATTTTAAAAAAAGGCAGTTTAACTGCATTGGAAAATCTAAATTGCACTTCATATTGTGTGTGTGTGAGAAAGAGAACGTTCTGTCCGTGATATACCCTATCTCACACCTTGTGTGTAAACTCACAGACACCATCCTGTTACCTGCATATATGATTACGATCGATTCAAACAGAGCATTTAGAGAATTACTGTAGGTTGTTTCATCTATGTAGAAAAAAGAAGACATAGAATATCACTTTCTATGCCATATCATTAAAGGTTCTACCTACTTTGGTTAAGTATAAAAATTAAACTAAAAAATGAAACAATACCTACATCACAAATTAACTGGTTAATTTGAAACAAAGGACATATGATATAAATGGAGTATGTTGAAAGGATTAGTCAGTCATCTTTGCTGACTATATAGAGGTCTTTTGAAATGGAGTTAACTGTAGGCCTGCTGGACATAACAGCTGTTTTTGGTGGTTGCCTTGTTACAAGCATCACAGTGCAAATGTTACATTCAGTATTCTATCTCATCTAATGTGAAAGGTGAAATAATCTACATGGAACTGATGACTGAGTGAAAGCTCCAGTAATAACTATTCTTTACAGTGTCTGTGAAGTTAAACGTCATGTAGGCCATGATGTTTTTGTGATCTATGTCCAACATTTAATTATGTACAATATACATATTTCTTGACATGTGAATAATAAAATGAAATAAACTCTGTCACTGCCATTTTGACTGACGCTCTCTGCCAGCTGTGTTCTCATTCTCATTTAACCCTTTTTTTGTAGCTTCCCTCCCTGTTTGTCTATATTTCGTTGTCAGGCTTGCTTACAGGTACAGCATTTGTTCTTCATTTTGTTGTAAATGTATTTAAAAACTGTAAATGTATTACAAATAAATATGTGCTTCTGTTATGATAGCAATGTCTGCTTTTATTCTGTTACTGTTTATAAGGTTGAAATATTTCAGTAGAAATTCATTATGATTCTTGCAAATTCACACATTATACAGACTTGCAGTAAACTGAGACTTTCATTCCACTTCTTTACTATTTTTCTGATATGCTTGATTGTAAACTGGATCAAAATGTTGACTACGTCTAGTTGTCTAGTACATCATATTTATAAGGCTGGCAGGTGAATATACTTGGGGAATTTTCTATACTGTACCACTAGATGTCCTTGTATAGCTGTTTTTTAGCTCCAGTGTTCATCAACGGGCAGTTTGAAATTATTTCCGTTTATCATGCCTAAACACCTGGTCTTTCAGCTACGTATATCTTGTACTATATTAAGAAAGGTACCTTGGTTCAGTGCATGAATAGACTGGTCCATTAAAGACTTTGGTGTACCAGTAAAAGGTTTGCAGCATCATACAAATTACTACACACTGTATTGTGTCAAGAACAACAGTACACACAATGTGCAGACACAAACATATGACAGGAAGGATATTAATCTACAGTCTGGAAACTGCTTTACTAATTCTACTCTCATGAGGTATTTCTGTGCATGCTCACATTGCATTCAATGGTTTCAAATGGAGGTTTGAATGGACGATAGTTACAGTTTTATGCATGATCGTAGCTGACCAGTAACGGCAGGCTGAGCGTTTCCAAAGGTTAGGAAGCTGTTTTCCAGTTCAAGAAAAGAACGAACACTGTTTTCCTGTCGGACCTCTGAAATTAATAAGTTTCTACTTTAGAGTCAAGGCCAACACAAACTGAATGCTTGTCGAAAGCTATGAAACAGATGAAATAATGTTTTCAGCGGTCGGCTTATGTCTGCTGAAGTCCTGCTCTAACAGTGTTTTTTGACGTAATGGAAGGAACTGCGGGGTGACTTACGCAGACACTGAGTGCACTTTTCCATTCTCAGAGACACCAGCCACTCCTATTGGCACGATTTGCTGAACATTTAATTACGTATGTATACGGGTCATTCAGAAAATGCAGAAGTTTAAATCAAGCTGAATTTCACCAACTCAATGATGTTCCCATAAAAGAGCATTGAGAGTTTTTACAGTTAACATCTGTAAAATGTAAAATAAGACAGAAGATCTTTAAAAATATTTCAAAATGAGGGAAAAAAGTTAATATCTGCCACATTAAATGACTAAACAGAGTGTATTACCAGCTTTGGAGTTTATACAAAATTGAAAGTTTAATAGCTACTTTCAGCGCATAAACATAATCTATACATATATATTTGTTCCTTTTAAATTTTTGGGTACAGCTGTTACCTTCATTTTCTTCTACGCCACATACACATCATTTTAGTAATATATTACTTAGGTACGTGTCAATGAATTGCTTGCATTAATATGGAGAGCTACTTTAGATAGTAGCCAGAGTGACTAACGTCTCCAAAAACCACAGACGTCTCTTCGTGAAATGAATCTGTCAAACAAATTTTGGGCACAAGAAGAACCAACACTGTCATGAACCACCCTGACTTGCAGTGCACTCAACCAGACGTCCACACAGCTCATTGGAAAGCAGCTGTAGAACTGCTCGTAGGTCTGCAATATTTAGCCATATTCAGGAATTTCACATCACCCATTTCTAATACCTCTTGAACAGGGAATAAATCTTTTTCTCTGACCAGCATAATGTATTCTATCCCAAAAAAAGTGCCAAGCTTAATGAATACACCACCAGACAAAATAGGAAACACCAACATTGTTATACTACAGTATAAAGAACAATTTCAAATACGGCAATGGATATTACTACATAATAGGCATGTTACCATATAGTCATACTTATAAAACACATCATACACAAACTATAAAGGGCTCTTTATAAAAGTCTCTGTGTATGTCAACAGACTCTGTACTTCCAAGATCACTTCACACTACATGACAGTTTGCTGGCTTGTCTAATGTCATTCATACACAGACCACTTCAGGAGCATTTGATTCTTCCAGAAGAAATGTCCCACTCAGAGAAACCGGTCAGCCATGAGTATAGAAATAAAACTCATTCCATGTGTCCATCTGGAACAGAGAGACCAACTGACTGTTTTGGCCAAGTCAGAAAAAGGCAGTCAGGCCAGGCTAACTGAGCACTGTGCTTAACGACAGCAAAAACACTGGGCTATTATTGCACTGGTGAAGAATAAATCAAACACAAAAAATAAACAAAAAACTTTTGAGCGATTATAAATGACAATCTGGTTTTATTGCTTCCATTTGTAATCAGGCTGAAAAGTGCATAGAACAAGATTCAGTATCAACTGGATTCAAGTGGAAAATGCAGTTTTTACAGACTGCTTTCAGATTACGCTATACTATAAGGGACACCACTTAAAATATACATTTCAAAGAAGAAAAAGAAACAGATCATGTTTAACAAACTTCAGAAAAAAGGCAATGACATCTCCCAACTTTGATTTACAAATTAAAACAATTATGCGATAAAAGGATGTTTATAACTGATGTATACAGTAGATTAAAGCAAAAACATCCAAAGTGTGCAGCATAGGATAAAAATAATATTTTGTAAATGCAAGACAAATCTGCATATTAACTGGTGTATTATTCCTTGAGCTCAGTACAATGTGGACACATCAGACTCATTTAAAAGTTTGAGTAATAACACATTAAAAGTTGCACTACAATATATTGAGTATTAAATATTTTCAAGCCTATGTTTGAAGTACAACATAAACATCTTTTAACTAACTTTTTTAGCTGAAACAACTAAATTTTCATACACCTCAAAGGGCGTTGCATTATCTATTACGTACATCCACATACCCAACATTTCCATACATAAACAAGGTGTATAAGGTGTGTGGATTCTTCCATGTCCAACCTGCTGCCCCTGTAACACAACACCAGAGCCCCAGCTAAACATGGCCAGCTACTTAGTGAATGAACCTCCTAAATAATTATGTAACATTACACTGCAAAAACTACAAACACATATTAACAAACTCACACTTTGTTTAGAGATTCATGTCACAAGAAATAAGGAGACCGAAACGAGTGTGCGCACACGAACATGAACAGAGACGTCCATTTCGAGCAAACAGCATGTGAATTCTTTGTACCTATAACACCACCCCTTGTAACGTTTTCAGTGAAAATCATATGCCCCCAAACTGCTGGAACAAAGGTCAACATTGTACATTGCCTCATTCTCAGGATCCGCTGAAATGTCAGAGTGGCCCCTAAAGAAAAGTATATATACATGCTGTCATTTCATAAAATGCACAACACAAGATACATTCAAGTCAATGTGAAAATTACATGCAGTGTGGAGTCCCTATTTTTATGTTTATTCATAACATGTACAACAGTTTTAAGAATAACATAGCAAAATTACATTTGATTTTTCCAAGAAAGCCTTTTAGATTTAAATAGAGCACTATATAAAATTTCATCTTAAATCACAAGCAAGATTAAATCAGTTTTCTGTAGATATTGTATTAATAAAGCAGAAGGACATAACATGCTGCTTCCAGCAGTTTAAAAATATAAAGCAATGAAACTCTGTAGCTTCAAATTACATTCATCTATACAATGGAGTGTTTCATCTGACTCAAGTACAAAATAAACAAATTTAACAAGAAAACCCTAAGAGAACTTTCATTTTTGAAGAAATCTGCCATTTTAATATTGAAGAAGAAAAAAAAAAAGGACTTTAACACATCACTAAAAAGTAAAAAAAAAAAAAAAAAAAAAAACTTACTGATGCTAATATCAGTACAGTACCAGCTACAAATATGCATTCTAAAGACTGAGTCATTGCCCTTCTGGTGCAAGAATGACTAAAAATAGACCAAAGACATAAGGACTTTACGTCAACAACCTCAAACTGGGCCTCGCTGTAAAACTGATCAGCGGTGAAGAGGAAGGCAGATGTTATAACCTTTAACTACATCGTTCAGTCACCAGCTTCCCACAACTTCAGGTTCTCCCATTTATTAATTTATTGACTCGGGGGGGATGATGAATGAAGTATTCAGAATGACAGGTACCACATTTTTCTTCATACAGCAATATAACACAGGCAGTTGGAAAAGTGGTCAAAGAAAAGGGCCTTAAAAATGAAAGACTAAAAGTGAGCAAAACATCCTACACTGACAGCTCAAAGCAGAGAACATACTGTGGGAGACATGGACACTGCAAAGCAGTCCTGTTTTTTGTCAGTACTACACAATGCAGGTACACAGCCTGGCAAAAAAAAAAAAAAAAAAAAAAAAAAAAATTCACAGTTTGCCTCTGGAGGCAGTGTTATTAGCTGGTATAAGAGGAAACTTCTTGCATTTGAATGAAATTATTTTGGGAAAATGCTTTCAGTATGATGAAAACAACGAGTAACCAATGAGGATTTGTACAAGAGTTCAGCTGCGTGAGACTTTGCTGCAAAGTTATTCAGAGGAAGCTACAGCTGTTTGGCCACATCTGCCAAATGGATGATCGCAGAATCATAAAAACATTGGTCTTCAGAATCATGGATGGCACCAAGAAATGCAGGTGACCACATTGAGAACGGGTGGATGATCTGACACAGTGGTGCAATACAAGCCTACAACAACTCAGTCAACAGGCACTAGACGGCGAGGAGTAACGCAACGTGCTTCGGACACCTACGGGCGATAAGCCCACGGTGCACGAAGATGATGAGTGCTTCAACTGGTTTGGTCTAAGCTCAACATTATGAATGCAAATGTTTGGACAAGCGTATGCAATGTCTCAGCATTAATTTTTCACTCAGATCTTGTAGTGATGACAAGACAGCTGAACCCCTCTCTAAAGTCTTCTCCAGCACATCCTAAAGACTTCCATGGGGGTTTAAGGTCAGGACTCTGTGGTGGCCAGTTCATGTGTGCAAGTGATTCCTCATGCTCCTTAAACCCGTTTCACTATTTTAGTCTGATGAATCTTGGTACTGTTAGCCTGGAATATGCCTGTGTCGTCAGAAGAAAAAAAAAATCCACCAACGGGACAACCTGGCCATTCAGTAGATTTAGAAACTCAGCTGACTTTATTTTACATCTACATAACCTTGCTGAGTTTAGACCAGATCAGCTGAAGCAGTACCAGCTAATAACAGCCTCCAGAGGCATAGTGTGACTATTTTGGCCAGGCAGTGTATATCCATGATAATCTGCACAAAGTACTGAGCCACAGAGAAGAAATCAATCGAGCAATATAACAAAATATTGTGTTCAAGCTATTAGAAGTAATACACAAAAACACACATTAAAAAGACACAAAACACTTTCTTCATCACATAAAAGTGTTACACAAAGTATGGAAAGGTACTGAGTGCAAGAGTGCTCAATTCTCTGAATTATCAGTCAGTGGAAGGAGCACATTTTCCATGAAGGTTCAGTGGAATTGGTGTCATTAAACACTGCGGTTTTCTATTGCTGGTCCAGCATTTGCACGTATTGAGAGAACACAGCTTACAAAGAGCCTACAGATAGATCAATGGTCCATAAATGACATGAATGTTTTCTAAATTTAAATCTGCTTACAATTTAATAATGTTTTACACAATACAATAACATATTCTGACAAATGAATGTAAGACACAGAAAATGCAGAACTGCAGATACCTGTACCAGCATATTTGAAAATCAGAAATCAATCAATACAATTCATAATACCATAGGTTTACAAAAAGGTTGATTCCACAGCAGACTAATATTTTACTATAATACTATAATTCAGATACAGTACAGTAGTACATGTTTAAACTGTGCAAATTCAGCACTGCTGTACACGAAGTGTCAGTTATAATATGCTTTTCTGGTCAGTTATTGAGCAGGTTGTTACTCACTGTTCTCTCAGTTATTCCCATAGCTGTGAGGGTGGTAAGACGTTCCACACAGCACAAGTGCAGAACTGCAAATAAAACAGCACCCTTAGAACCAATCATATGCATTCTTTGCTAGCATTCTGACTCTCCCTATGAACAGCTCTTCTGTTTCTCAGCCCCACACACCTTCGCCGACCATCAATTTCACCGCTTACCAACATGAACAAAATATTCCATTTTGAAGCAGTACCTCTCTCAACATGGACCAGAGAGATTTCGTCTATTTTAAGTTTGCTCATTTAAACGTAAAGGATTTCGCTGAGGAGCCAGCAGATAACACAAAGGCCATGCAGTTCTGCACTTAGATAAACAATCATTTAAGTGGTCAGCATTGAATTTACACTGATCATGGAAGCACTAAAGGTTGAAACCTTAAGTGCACAAGGCAAACTACATCAGATACCTGGGATGACACTCAAACCCCATTTTGCAAGATGCCCTAAGAGCTTGTCTGAGATCAGTGCTGGTAGCCAGGGTGTGGCTATGGTTGTGCCAGGCAGGCTAGGCCAGGAGTTCAGCAGAAGAGGGGCAGGGCTTTTGTAGCAAGGCAGAGGATTGAAACGTAGCTGAAATGAAGGGGGAGGTCTTTCACAGACTGAAAGAGCTGTTGTAAGGATGAGTGTGAAGGACTGGAGGAATGGGGGGGGGGGGGG
>JABJVR010000035.1:11276817-11359098 GCA_025773905.1 Chitala chitala
AATACTGTATGTCTAAATAAACAGTTTAAGATTTTGGAATTTAGACAAATTATTACATATTCTACAAAAACATAATCATAAACAGTAAAAAAGTTTCCCATGAAGTACAATATTTATTCATTCTTTCTTTCATTCACTAAATTTAAAAACTGCACAAAGCAGAATACGTCCTAGAGAGGACACTAACCCATTACATTAATTGAACTCCCTTTATTGTACACATAACCACCTTATTGTGTCATTACCCATCTACAGCACTCCAACTAGATGCAAAGTAGACAATCCCATTCCAAGGTGAAAAGAGCAAGTCACACTGTTTTCTCACTGATTTCTGCCAAAACGCTCCATTACGTCATGTGACACTGATATCACAACTTGTCAAACGAAAACGCCAATTTTACTGCAGTATGTACTTTAGGGAGAGGCACATGCATACCAGTGCTGGGCGCAGTTTCTCCTGCAGAAGTGCCACATACGCCAGGGTGTCCGCTCCTTGTCTGGCTGACAGCTCGTAGTCTGCATTGTATCTCTGCTCCAAACAAAAGTGTGTTGCTTTACACTTCTGTTCGACCACTTTCTCACATGAGCGAACATGCAAACTGAATTCAAGAAAACATCCGGCTACTGTTCCCAAGATATAACTGGGAACTGAGAATTTTAGGCCCTACTTTAGTTGATCGGTTGTACAAAAAAAAAAAAAAAAAATCATTAAGCTGCTTAATGTTTTTAACTGCCTACATGTTTTTCTCATCTACAATCAACTGCCTTACCTACTAAGGCGGCACTTAGAGAGTTTGAAAATGTCTTTTACTGAAAGGTCATTAGTAGTGCTTATCAGGACTGATGCCTTTTACACTATCTGGAATGCTGTACAGAAAAAAGACATAGCTATTCTATAAAAGAAATCACTTGTCCTTTGTTGTGCTTATGATTTTGAAACAAAAGAAGATTTGGTTAAGACATAAGCCACCTGCTTTCTCAGGAAGTTGAGAATCTGAGTGGGCTCCGTCACAGTACAACTGTCACAGTGCAGCGCAGGCACAGATCCTGTGGAGACACGGCACAGGCTAACTACGGCACAGGCTAACTACGGCACAGCTCATCAAATTACATACATGGCCATCAGCCCACGCAGGAGCAGCAGTCCTTTTTATCCACATAGGACTTACAAAATCAAACTAAGTTAAAATTTTTAAAATTAAATTAAATGGGTGACTGATTTCCCCCACCATCATACCTGTCAGAGTTTTCCAAGTCCTGTCAACTAACTGTATGTTGAGTTTAGCTCCTGAAAATTTTGCATAAGCCTGTAAAGAAAGAACAGATTTTGGAAAATTCAGATGAAGACAGAACATGTTACTATGCTCAGGGGAAATCCCAGTAGCATTTTTCTGTATAATGTCAGTGTAAATCTCAGCTGGTCTCAATTTGGTTTTTGGACGACAGAATTGGACTTCACTACTCGCAACTTCGCAAGCATTTTTTTTTGTCAGTGTTAAACATAATGGGTTATTGTATCTGAAAATACAAAGGTGTTCACAGAAGTCCGTCCAAAAAGACTTAAGACTAAATAGCTTATTAGGTCTGAAACCATTTAACAAAACAAAGGCGAATACAATTTAAAAATTTAAGAAGGCTGGACGGTACATTTATGCTGGACAAATCCACTAAAGCAGCATTATACAACTCAGCCCGGAGGTGTACAACAATTAATGTAATAATGCGTTTCCGATTTAAATACCTTTCACCATAGACAAGTAAATAAAACAATGTCAGACAAGTACTATACTGTCACCCAGCAAAAAAAAAAAAAAAAAAAAAACACTATTCGGTGCAAGAACCGTATCGCTTTCTATAAACGTACAGTATAAGAAACTTCATTTCGAAATATTAATCAAACAACATATGCTAGTAACACCTTAACCCATTTACTACTCTGCTACCCACAGTAGATACATTAAATAAAGTATAACGACAAAACTGACATTAAAATGAAAGACAGCCGTGACAACCAACCAGTAGCTAACAACCACGCAACACATCTATGTTAGAGAGATATTACCTCTTTTTAAACATAAATATTTAACCGGAGACTTTGGTAGCTCTGCTGGTTACAGACAACTGTATTCAGACTTGTAGTTAGCATCAGTTCGGACAGCTTTTTACTTGTAATCATCATTCATTGAGAGGTTCTAATAAATAACAACATAATAATCCACAAACACAATTAAATAAATACGCATTATTTTATATAAACATAAATTACCAGAACAATAAGTGATTCGGTCTGTATCGATGGCAATCCCCAATCACCTCCCCAGCACGTCAGTTTCATGGGAGCCGCCATGTTTACACGGCAAACCGGAAGTAGGGAAGTCTGGCGCGTGAACGCGCATTGCCATGTGTTTCGTGTTTTAAAAATTGTTTTTCCAGATATAAAATTATGCCAACAGATCTGCTTTACTATATGTTTTTAAACTTTATTTTCTTAAATTGTAAATTTAAAAATGTAATATGACATTTTTAAAACTGCCTTTTGCTTGATGCTGAAGTTTGTCATTCTACCACTCTGCATACGAGTAGGATACCCTGGTACTCCTATGCAATTAAAGCAGGGGTTCATAATTCCGGTCCTGGGGGATGTGTTTCTTCCAACCAATAATTTAATTTTAATTTGACCACTACCGTCATTAAATGTTAATGACATAGTTTGTTCTCTTCATTCGTCCTGGTTTGATTTACATCTGTCTGCACGTACTTGTCTCAATTTGAGTGAAAATAAGCGGTACAAAGAATAAGTTAAAAGTAAGAATCTGTAACAAAAAATTATAAATCACACATTACAATTTCAACTTCAGAATCAAAAAAATAAATTTAATAAAAATAATTTAATAATAAAAAAACTTAATTAGGAGCAGTGATTTAAGGGATTATTAAAAAGAAATTGATTAAAAGATTGAAAATACACCATAATTAAAAAATTAAGAAGCAACATTAGCAAGTCTTTCTTTTTTTTGCTGGGTGCTTTTAAAATTCTAATAAAAACAAATAAAGCTTGCTGAGAATTTCCGGATTGACACAGTGATTACAGAAAAAAATCACTGTTTAATGTAATGTTTAATTGAGATTCAATTAAAAACTAAAAACTGATATTGGCTAAAACAAAAACCTGTAGCTGTGGAGGTCCCAAAGGACAGGAATTGAGAACCCCTGCATTAAAGTACCGAACCCCTTGGGTTGTCACAAAGTAAATGGAATTTAACAGTTCCGTTCACTCAAAATAGCTTGAACAGAAAACGGTTTCAGATTTTTCAAATTAGGTGCCAGTTAGACATTCCATATTTCTGTCCTCATGCTGTGAAAAGGTTGCAGGACCAAAAAAAAAATAGTCGTTTTACAACCAGGAAACAGCCTGGAGAGCATAGCTGCTGTTGTGCTTGGAAATCCATGACCGTTTGTTT
Organism: Chitala chitala; assembly: GCA_025773905.1. Taxonomy (NCBI): domain Eukaryota; kingdom Metazoa; phylum Chordata; class Actinopteri; order Osteoglossiformes; family Notopteridae; genus Chitala; species Chitala chitala. The sequence goes on from JABJVR010000035.1 coordinate 11,280,279, forward strand.
TGGCAGACCCCAATAACATTTTATGGGAAAGGCTTGTCTCATTTCCATTCCAGGTTATCAAAGCCTTTCAACAGTCCTATATATTCAGAAATCCACATTAAAACATTCTGTGTCCCACCAACAATTTACCTTGCAATTAACTCACATGTGTTGTATGATGACTTAAGACATTGTAAAATAAAAAAGAAGGTTCATATTGTTTATTGTGGGCCAGGATTAATAGTTTTACAGAATTAAAATTTATAATGACTTAATTCAAAGTTAGAGTGGATTGGTAGAGAATGGTGGACAAGCAAGGTTTGGTAAGTGGACGGAGAATGTTATGAGTAAAACAATGTCACAATACAGGGCATCTTTATGTACACATTTAAATAAGTATTGTAGAACAGAGCACCGGTACTGTAAAATGAGTACTTGTAATAGTCTGTCTCAGAAAAGGTTTGAGGTTTCATGTCACAGACAGACTGTAATGGCTGCAGCATGTGTTAGGTGCTAAGAAATTTATATAGGAATGTTGACAGCTATGTGTAATGATTAAAGAAGTGTAACTGAAGTTCGTTGGCTTTTAGCACTTTGATGCAGGTTTCTGCTGTTATGAATTTAAGCAAAGCAATTCATTTAAATTGCCTGTATAAGTAACCAGCTGCGTAAACAAAAAAGTGAAAACACATTTTTTAATTAAAAAAAAAAATTTTTAACACAACCTATCTGATTATCAGGACAAGAAGGTGTGCTACATTCACAGCCAATGAGTTGATCTCTCTATATATAGATTAAGAAAAAGCAGTTTGTTAGGAAAGATATGGTGAAAAACACAATGAAAAACCAAGAACCTGATCGTATCTATACAACCCATTAAAAGGGAATATGTGTACCAAGTATGAATGTACAGTTCTAGATGAATAACTTGTTTAATGGAAGACTTGTTAAAAACATTTATGAGCGATCCAAAGGACAAAAATCTCCTGCGCTTTTAATGTGTCGCAGGTTCAAACCAGTCTTTTTATTCTCGTAAGGATGTGGAAGTTAGTCTGACTGGATGACTGGCACCATCTGTAGCTATGAATCTGTTTCCTCTGTGTCCCAGAAAATTTTTTCAGTGAGGCCGTTTACCAGGAGCTGCTGGAAAAAGAGTTTAAAGAATGTCACGTTTTCAAATGCCAGTAAATACTGGACTTTAGTTGATATATGAGAAACGTGCTGTTGGTTGACAACCTGAAACTGGACATCACGTCATTTATGCACAATTGTCTCATATTTTGTCACAAACTATAAAAAAGAGTATTCATCAGAAAGGTGGAGTCAAACACAAAACAAATCCAAAATAATATTAATCCCTGAATCATACATAATTATTGCTATATCTAATAAAATTTGCTTCTAGTTTTTAATTGTTTATTTTTTAATACAAAAAAAAAGTTGATACCTTTTAATAATCTCTCAGAAGACTATGGACCCAAAGACACGCCTTTGTTGAAAAAGGACATTGGACAGCAGGAGAAAAGCCTTCAGCCAGCCCTCTCCACCACCCTCCTGGCTCTTTGCTTCAGTGTAAAGCAGCTGCCCAAATCTCCAGCCAGCTGCCCCACCACCCGCTCACTGCACAGAGCTCCATCTAACCATCTCCTCCCCAGTCACTCAGCTGGAAACAGCAGCTGTAGCCTTCTGCACTCACAGCCACTGTACAGTGAAACAGTCCTGCAAACAGCTATCTGGAGTAAAAAGGGCTTTTAGTTTGGAAAAATAAAGAGGATGGGTCCCAGTTGGAGGGCACTGTTTATCTCCCAGCTGATGCTGCAGTGCATCTGTACAGGTGTGCGAGCTCAAGGAACAGGTAAGCGGATGCTCCTGATTTTTTCCTGTTGTGTTTGGATTAATTACATAGAGTTTTCAATGTTATTTTTTAATGTGACATGTCTGTTTTTTAACTCTACGTCTGTGAGGCAGCTGTAAATAATTCATACCTGCCCACTCCAAACGCCAGTTATTACATTTCAATAAAAATGGAAATGTTTTCATTGCAGCAACACATAGAAGTTAAATTTATATTTATGTCCGACACTTTTTTCATGTAAAAGGAAGGTTTTTCCAGTTGCATTTATAGAAAAGGCTGGTTTTCCATTTATATTTAAACTATACAAAATACTGTTTAATGAAATGCTGCTGTTACAGTACCTCCATACAATGTAGAAGGTTACACAAATTGAAAGTCAGCTGTATTTTAATGGTGTTGTTAGCAGTTATAATGACCAACAGAAAATTTTCCTAGAACCAATAAACAATGATATGAGCAAAAATGCACACAAAAAAAAATGAAATAAAAAACAACAGCTAAAGGCATTTGGATTGTTGCAGATGCAATATTAGTTTATTTTTTGTTCAAAGTATTATAACGAATTTTAATAACATGCATACTGATTATTTACATATTTTGAATTAACTTGAGAATTAATCCCTGGAGAAAATTATAAATCAGTTTTCAGTAGAGACATTTGCTTTTCATCTCACTGTTTACAGCTATCTGTCCACTGTGTCTCACCTTGTGAAATCAGAGAATAGACATGTTATTGTAAATATTTGATACTTTTACAGGTGCCTAACAGAAGTGAGGGAATGTTTCACTGTTTTCTTTAGAAGTCAATATCAAAAATATACAATTAGAACCAAAATGTGGGTTTGTATCACAGTATTGTATTATACTATGAGTCCAGGTATCATTGCCCATTCTGTCTAAATGGCCTGCACATGGTTTTCCAAGCAGGACTAAATTTAATTGCCTTTGCGGTTGAGAAAAGCAAAACACAATGTTCTGGCACTGAAGTACTTCCGAAGTAGTCGGGTTGTGAAATTCAGAAGGTTCTGTGTTCCTCAGAACTGGAGAAAAGATCAATGAAAACCGGTGTTTGTTGACAGGAAATTCCCAAATCATTGGTAACAATTTGCGTTTTTTGACATGAACGTTCTGTCCTTGGTGACTGTGACCACATGTCTCAGTGTCTCCCCACAGGTCTCAGTGCCTTCCCACAGGTCTCCGTGCCTCCCTAAAGGTTTCAGTGCCTTCCCTCTCAGTTATTGACTTGGTATTTTTACCACATAGCCACTTGATTTAAAAGCAAAGTCTACAGATGGGAATAAATGCTGCCCTGCTTTTGAAGAGGTCTTCATTAAGCTGTTTCACGTTTCAGTGTATGACCTCCTGACGTCTCCAGACTGTTTGCCGGATCTTCTGCAGCAGGGATTGAAGGCTCAGGATGTGAATGAAGTTTTCATCCTTGCAACCTTCCAGTTACAGACAAAATCAGCCACCCCTATATTTGCCCTGTATAACCCCAATGACAAAAGCAAATACATTGAGTTTACTGTGTTTGGGAAACTCAACAAAGGTTAGTAGTGCTGTTGCACTAAATTCATGATTTTATATTGTTTTTAGGAGCAGGTCAGTGTGTGATTTTTTTGGTCCTAAATGCAGATTTTATTTTTCCCAATTTACATTCTTTCCAGAAGTAGTTGTTTTAACACATAATATATAATGGAACCTCTAAATGTATTACAAGTACGTGGAACCAGTTTGATCTGTTTCTTGTCCATAGTTATGATGTCAGTAAAACTTGGGCGCTTGTCTAATGAGAGCAAATACAGCACTGAAGACTTCAGTCATGAAGGTTTAGGTCTCAGTGTGTTGTCAGATTCTGTTCTCAATGCCAATTCATGTAAGCTGTTGCAACAAGTGTTTCAAATGTTAAAAATGTCTCCAAAAGAGAATATTTAGAAAAGGATACCTTTGTTTCATGGACAGCCATCTTGAAGCAGATAAAGAGAGGTGGCAATCTGGGCAGCTACACGTTCAACAACATGCCACTGACAGACGGGCAGAGCCACACCGTGCTCTTCCACCTGAAAGGCTTGCAGCAAGGCCCAGGCAGCCTGGACCTGTATGTGGACTGCAAGCTCAGCGAGACCGTGAGGGACCTTCCAGCAGCGTTCCAGCAGGGCCTGTCTGCTGGCCCAAACATGGTGGCGCTCAAGACTATGCCTAAGAAATCCCAGGTGAGAAGGTCTGAGTAAGAACCACCGATTACATTTTTACCACTCATCACTTTTGTGCAGGAAACCCACTTTGGCATCCTGAGGATTATGTTGATATGTCTGCCATAGTACGAGGCGTGCCAGGCCCTGATATGGTGCGCACAGGTCACTTGGTCTGAGAACTTGACAGACGCTTCTTGGCTGTCAAAATCAACATCAAAACCCATATCTAATCTTATCACATAAGATTTCTGCATCACATAATATTTCTGCTTGCTCCTTCAACCACTAAATTACTTATTTTACTGGACATAGTGAGGTAGAATGGGTAGTCTGTACTCATAGATGTTCTTTCATTTAAAATTTTCTGTTATTTTTTCTATGTGTAATGATCATTTGAGATTTAAAAATAATTTTTAAATCCTGTCATGACAATATATTGTGTATACATATATCAGTTTACTCCATAAGAGGACATTGTAATGAACATGCCTTTCACAAGTGCTTTATATAATCTGTATTTCAGGTATCCCCTCCCCCTCTGATTAATTATTATATTTGTATCCCATTAAACATTTGATGTCTTGATTGTGGGTGGCTAGATGCAATATAAAAATCAGCACACTATTTAAAATTATATAGAATTTATAATCTCTAAAATAGTGTACCTTTTGTCAACAAACAATGTTTATCTAATAGTTGTTGTATACTGAATAGTTTAATAATTCTGTAATTTAGTCATTTTTTTCACCATATGACAATAAAGTTCTCTACATTAAATATAAACCTCCTGACTGTTGCAAGTGCTGTTTATTCTGTTTTACAATCCTGCTTTCTCTCTGGAAGGATGTTCTGGAGGAACTGAAACTGGTGACTGGAGAAATTATAGACAATGTCCTTTCTTTGCAAGACTGTGACCTGCAACAAAGTGATTCAGGGCAGGTGCTGGGTAAGACTTTGTGAGCTTTTTATAAAGCAACTTAGACATGACTTCAGTCTTGAGTATGTATGTACAGACCAAGCAGAGAAGAACATTAAATCATTATGTAGTTTTTTTTTTTTTTTGCCATGGTGATGTACTTTTAGTGATGTTCATTGGTGATTCAGCAATCCATGGACTCACCCATTCTAATTCTTTACTTTTGTGTCTTCAGACTGAACACCTCACAGAAAGTCACAAGCATATTTTCTTTCCTTGATTCTCTTCTGATTAAAAATGTTATTAAATGCTTTTAAACATAATTGCTTGCACTCTGCTTTTGATGTGAATGTACAGATGTATATAATAAAACCAAAAATGTACAGGTTCTTTTGGAAACTAACATTTCCAGTAGAATCTGGATCAGTCTCACATCAGTGGAAATGAGCATACTGACCTTCACATGTATTTCATCAGTTTCGGTCAGCTGTTCAGATGAAATGGTTTCTCCCAAATGTACAGATTATTTACAGTGTGCGGCCTGGACAGTCACATTGTTTTTTGCAGGAGTCAATGCGAAGCAGATGTCAAATCAAATGCTTGAGCTCACCAGGGTCATCTCAGAGCTGAAGGACGTCCTTCTGCGACAGGTACCACCTGATCTTCCACAAAGATCCTGTTTGGTTCCTCCAGTGCCGCTGCTGAGTGTGCGCTTGTGCATTTCAGGTCAAGGAAACTACGTCTCTGAGAAATGCTATCTTGGACTGCAATGCCTGCGGTAAGCTCTGATCGTGCTACATTGTCTCAAAACACCTAAATGTCAGAACATTTGTGCCACATTCTTGTGCCACTGTTGTCAAAGGCCTCGATGACAAAAAGATCCCAATGGCAAGCCTGCAAGTGTGCGCGCCTGGAACGTGCTTTAGGACGGACATGTGCATTGAGACCGAGACCGGTATCACATGTGAGCGCTGTCCTGACGGTTACACAGGAGATGGGGTCAGGTGTGACGACGTTGATGAGGTAAAGTCATCAAATTATAAATTAGACTGGGTCCCAAATGGTACAGTATGTTCCTATAACTAAAGCAATACAAGTCTGTGTAATGTCATCAGATGAGTGACAGATCTGTGCTAATTTAGAAGGCAGGGCCAGAGGAGGGGTCTCAACATTAATCTAGGGCTATATCAGCTATTCTTTTCTGTTGTCTGTTGGTCCCCAGCAGTGACAGATGTTCCGTTCATACACTTCAGTTTCATTGTTTTAGAAAACGCATTGGAGTCCGCAGCATCTAAAGAGTCTTGAAAAGATTAGGTGTTGTAGGTTTAAATTAATTATAAAATGTTTTATGGTCAGTTGTATTGAGGGCAATTTCCAGTGGTAATGGAAACAGGTGGAGTCTAGACATTTCCAAACTCCACTAATTAAGGTGAATTATGTAATTTACATACAAGTAAACAATTCCATATCCCTATATAGACATTCTTTTCCTTCACGAGGCCCAAACTGGCAGCACTAGGTGGAAAAATGCGATATTTACCCAGACACTGATAAACGTGCAGTACGGTGAAGTACGCCACACACTGAAACAGCACCCAGTTTCCATGACTCACGCTGACATGCCATCTCGTTATCAGCCACTGGGCAGCACTTGACTGGCAGAACCTGTGACGCCAGTCTGGCTTTTTAATGGCAGATAATGGGCAGATAATGATCCCTGGTCACAGCACCAGTGTAACATGGCATCTGTCTCCAGCTGTTTCCCTCTGCTACCACAGTTTAAGAAGCTTCCCAGGGTTACAACAACTCATGTGCACATCCACTCTTATAAACAGCTCAGACTAACAGGCCAACTCTCAAGATTAATATAAGTGGGGTATTATAAAACATCTACACCTTTTTTTAACTCTTGTAAATTACCTTTGTGTCTGTAACAAGCCTTCCAGTTTTTTCAATTGGCTTTTGGTTAGATCCAGATCTATACAGTGACATGGACTCTGGTGTAAAAGCTACAGTTTCCATGGACTCTGGTGTAAAGCAGACAGTTCCTTCATATTTTATTTGAGTGCCATGTTTGTCAAAGAGCTCTCCTGGCGTGACAGGGAGCTTTGTGTTCCTGGGGTCGAGGTGCAGCTGAGTCTGTGCTATTCTCTCACAGTGCCAGTTTAACCCTTGCTTCCCTGGCGTGCGCTGCATCAACATGTCTCCGGGCTTCAGGTGTGAGAGCTGCCCGCGGGGTTACACAGGCCAGGCCATCCAGGGAGTGGGCAGCGAGTATGCACGCAAGAACAAGCAGGTGAGATGCAAGGCTGTGGAGGCTTTACTGTCCCATAAGGGAGGAGCTGCTCATGGTGCTGCCACACAACCACTTGGTAAACTTATTCTGATATAATGGTTTTTCTTTTCTTGTTTTTGGAAAATTAGCTCATTATCCAGTAGTGATGCACTAACACACCAGCCAACAATCTGTTGATAAAAAAAACAATCAGCCAACAGCCAATGTTCAAAAATAACCAATAGCAAGCACTGACTGGGCCCTGTTAATGAAAAAATATGTATATACCGTACTATATTAATTTTTTACTAGAACAAGGTGTGAGAAACTAGTTATTTTACGTTAAAAATAGTGTCCTATACATTTACAAAACGATCATGTAAAAAGAGATAATTATTATTAGTGATGATTTTACATAAAAATCTACTAGATCACTTCTGTTTTCATTTTTTTTATTGTATCAGAGAAAAGTCAACCCATTACTTCATTTTCAGTATTTCAAAATATACTTCGAATTAAAATGAATGTGTTCAGATGAATGCATGGCTCATCATGAAATAAATAACTTCGTGTGAACATAAAACAATCAGTACTGGTACTGGCATCAGCCAATAATCTCTGTAAACAACTGGTTGTCAGTGTTAGGCAGTGTTTGTCAGTGTTAACAGTTTTCATACCAGTGAACCACACTGACACAGTATTATACACGCATCTTTTTGCTTGAAAACTCCCGTGTTGTTCCCAGGTGTGTAGTGACATAGATGAGTGCCAACACCTTGACAACGGAGGCTGTGCCCGTAATTCTTACTGCCATAACTCCATGGTAAGAGCTTTTTCAACTGTCTGCAATATCATGGTCCATTAAATGTGTTCCATATGAGCCTCAGAAAGGACAAAGTGCACCAAAAGCCTGCCCTTCTTTGTGTGCATGTATTAACCAGTGTGCAGATTGTTTACAGAACAGCATACCCTGTCTATGAATTGTGTGTGTAATTTTGTAGTGTTTTTGTAGTTTATGCATGTAGAGTTATTTGTACATATTTGGCTGTCTTTATGGCTATGTGGCTGCATGCATTGTGTGTGTTTGATTATGTGTATGTACTATTTATGGCTTTATGTGTGTATGCTCCTGCGTATCATACACACACACACACACACACACACACACACACACACACACACACTCCTATAGGGTTCATACCGCTGTGGGGCCTGCAGAGATGGCTTCATAGGAGACCAGGTGGGAGGCTGCCAGCCCCAACGGGTTTGTGCCAATGGCCAGGAGAACCCATGTGACACCAATGCGCAGTGTGTGGTGGAGAGAGATGGTAGCATATCCTGCATGGTGAGACCTCTTCAATTTGGTTCCAACCACAAAGACTAGAGAGAACTGAAAATAAGAGAAATTTAGTTTACAATAAAAATACTCAGTATTTAACATTGTTTCACAATTCCTGCATGAAAATCACTTTCCTTGTATATCATTAAGGTGAACAGTTTAATGCTGAGGAAACCTAATTTCATCTAAAGATTTGTTTACATTATAGACTGAGGTTCAACTGCATTTGTTCGTGAAGACATTTTGCCCTATGAATATGTTTTGTAACAATTCCTGTAACATCTGCATTCCTACAAAATGCCTTTTAGTAAATATAAACAATGATACTGTCCTTGTGTTTTTCCACTGGCAGAAGTTCAATGTGTCATTAAATAAATCTACCTTTCAATAACTGTTATCATTTTGATCTTGTACTGTTTTCCCAGTGTGGAATTGGCTGGGCTGGGAATGGCTATGTTTGTGGTAAAGACACAGACATTGATGGTTATCCAGACTGGAAGCTGAATTGCAATGACCCTACCTGTAAAAAAGTGAGTGCTTCCAGATGTTCAGGTCATTCCCAGATGTTCACCTCATGACTGTTTCTCTGTTGAAAAGAGCTACGGATGAAATGAGCTAAGACTTCTAGTCTGTTGATTTTAGGACAACTGCATGTTTGTCCCCAATTCTGGGCAAGAGGATGCCGATGGGGATGGTCAGGGGAATGCGTGCGACGACGATGCGGATGGAGATTTAATTCTAAACGAGCAGGTGCGAGCCATGGTGTTTACTCCCCTGACTTCACAATCAGCAGGCTTCACAAGACGTAATTACTGTTTCTGCACACCCAGGATAACTGCTGGCTGAAACCCAACGTGGACCAGAGGAACAGCGATACGGATCGTCATGGCGATGCTTGTGACAACTGCCGCCTGGTGTCCAACCCTGACCAGAGGGACACAGACGAGGATGGCAGAGGGGACGAGTGCGATGATGACATGGATGGTGATGGTGAGAGAAAGGACAGCCTGTCCTCTGCATGCACTTTATAAATTCAATACATTTCACTTCAACAATGCAGTCTTGCCAATGTAGTTAGCCCCACATGCTAATTACCAAGAATTTAACAAGAAGAAATGAGAAGGGTAGCCATATCAGTAGAAATATGACAGAGTACAGATGTCCTTTAATGTATTTAAAGAGGTGAATATCCAAAATGCAGTAAAGGAGTGGAATCAAACACTGTTTTTGATGTTACCTGAGGTAAAGCCAAATGTCTTGCTAACTTCTGTTAGCATGCTAGCCTTGTGCAGTGAAAGTCACTACTTAGTGTGGAGGTGTCAGAACTAAAACTAAAAGTAAGGTCAAAAGTAGAATGCAGGACTGCTGACAAGCATCAACACTCAGCTCAGCAGTCAGCCCTTGGGTTGCTTCCTTGGCTGGTGGGGGCTCAGTGGTCCGAACACCACAGCTGATGTTCAGTCGAGGTTTCTGGTAAACTTATACGCAGTCAAGCTGGAGAAGGGGAAAGTACACAGAGGCACCTGTAACATCTCAACTTGAGCTCTGACATGTAAAATCCTGTTCATATGGATTAATGTATGTATTAATTATGTAAATTTAAAGGTGCATTCTGTAAACTGTTGTGTGCTTGTTTAAAAACTGTTCCTGCTAACATTTCTTTGAGTACAGGGATGTGAATGTAATGGATGTTATAAAAAATAAAGAAACGTTAAATTGCACACTGAGAAAATACACGATAAGCGAAAACCTGGTCATGACACTGTCAACATTTAGAAATATTGTGCATTGTATTGAAAGGTTTCAGTACAAAATGTTCAAGCAATAGAGAGGTAATTATTTTTTATTACTAGAAATCTATGTATTTAATTTTAATTTGTTACTTATTCTTTTGTTATATATATAATTTGGTAACTATTAAGAACTCAGATTTCTATATGTAAAATAGTCTCAAATAACAAACAGCATTTGCCAATACAACCAGCCACTTATGAAGTCCAGTAAGCACTGAACCTGCAACCAAAAACAGTGATGAAAAATAAGAATTCGTGTGAAGCCATTATGTATTTCAAAGGATCGTATAAATTACAGCTAACGTTAGTGAGTTTAAACGTACAACAGTACAAGAATGATTTTAAGTCCAGTGTGTTCTACTACGTTTCTAGCACATCAGAAAAGTGACGTAGATAATGTGCATTACCATAAAGAACCACTAGATGGAAGCGACTTGCCGTCTGCTCCCGCGCTCATCCCGTTTTCAGTTTCCAGCGTGCTCTGCTTTGATTGAAACGTCACCTCGCCGAGTCATAAAAAGAGATCAGTTTTTACTTTGCTTATACTTGGATATTTATCGTATTTCCTCTTGAATGTTCAGAAAAAACTAAACAGAGACAGTGAATGCTTTCTATGTTGTATTCTTTCAGGCAAAGTTTCCTGAGCATTCTTCTAGCCTTTCAGAAAATTACATACACTTAAGTAAGGTGTATAATTCTTCCGTCATTTGGATTGCATGTTGGAAAGCCAGCAAGCAAAGTTGAATTGATTATGAAAGCAAAATCAGTGATTTTCTTGGAACAGGATAGTTGGTTTTGAATAAAGATCAGTAAGATGCAGACATGTTCAGCTTTTGTCATGTCCAAAGACATTTATACATATGGACATTCACAAAGAGAGTAGCAGACAACAAATATACAGACAAGAAGAATGAGTGCACGTAGGAGAGCTGGGAAAGACTGCTTCTTATACCAGACCACCAACAGCATGTAATTCTATGAAACACGCTCTCCGTTCAGTTACAGTATGTGTGTTCTGCAGCTTTAAAGCTTTATCTGTCCTTCAGGTGTGAAGAATTTCCTGGACAACTGTCCGAGAGTGCGTAATCCGGACCAGGTGGACCAAGACAACGATGGAGTTGGTGATTCGTGTGATAGCTGTCCCAGCGTTTCCAACCCGAACCAGGTCAGACCTGCCACTTGAACACCCAATACAATTAGCTCAGACAGTTATGAGAACCAGAATGTAATGATTAATTACTTTCAAACACAAAAATTGTTCAGATATGCTACAGAAAGGCTGCTAGTATATGTTAAGGGATAAGATGGCTGTGGAATCAGATACCTGTTTTGACTATTGAAACATATAATGTTGATGCCATGTTTCTGCTGCTTTTCAGTCGGACAGTGACCATGATCTTGTTGGTGACTCCTGTGACACAAACCAAGACAGGTACTGTGATCGGCAGCGAGTCCGGTGAGGCGTCTCTTCCTGTTGGATGGCTCTGCTCTGCCTAATTCCCTTTTTCATCCCATCACAGTGACGGCGACGGTCACCAGGACTCCAACGACAACTGCCCCAACGTGATCAACAGCTCGCAGCTGGACACGGACAAGGATGGGTTAGGGGACGAATGTGATGATGACGATGACAATGACGGCATCCCGGACGATCGGCCACCCGGACCAGACAACTGCAGGCTGGTGCCAAACGTGGACCAAACTGACGACAACAGTACGTGCTCAGCTAAGATTATGGCGTGTGCCGAAACAAAACCACGCAGATGGGGTTGTAAAAACCAGTGGGATGGGAGGAAACACCCCCCTGCCCAATATTTAACACTGGTTTATATACAGTGTATATATTGTTCACTTTCTATAGTAAAGTTCCTCCCATCTTTTATATTTAAACCGTCCTTCTCTCTTGCTCAGAGACAGCTTCATAATACTTGTAGATATAAATTTACTGAATTCCATTAAAATTTTCCGTTAATTCAGGTGACTTTTACTTAAATACTTTCAAAATGTCCATTAATATGTATTTTTTTCCTGATTTCAAAAACGATTTGTAGGTTATATGATAAATTATGTAAATAAATTATATAATTCTTTTTGTTTCCTTTCACATTAATTTCACTCTGAAAGTTTTCATTGTTATGTTGCACATTTTGATTGGGGCCACGTCCATTCGGCTTTAATGGAACATTTCTTCAGTATTAACGATAATGTCTTCTTTTGACAGATGATGGCGTGGGGGATATATGCGAGTCAGACTTTGACAAGGATAGGGTGATTGACAGGATCGACACATGCCCTGAGAATGCTGAAATAACACTCACCGACTTCAGGGCGTACCAGACAGTGGTGCTAGATCCTGAGGGAGATGCACAGATAGACCCCAACTGGGTGGTCCTCAATCAGGTGATCTGCTTTACCCTGAGAGAAACAGGCATGAGCTGGGCTGCAGTTCTGTGTCAGTCCAGACAATGCTGTAATATAGGGTACTCCAAGATAGAAAACTGAGGCATGCTGTGACATCTAATTAATTATAGAGCACCAGGAGGTAATTAATGACACTAATTACAGTGACTACAACAGTGCTGTTTTGCTCTTGAGAATGTGTCCAGATATACAAAAAAATATATATGACAGTGTGCTTAAGTACAGAATAACCTAAATTAAGAAAGCTTGTTTTTTCTATTATTTTTTGCATATCATTAGAATTTGCTTTAAAACAACTGCATTTCCTCCTTACATTCTTTTAGGGCATGGAAATTGTTCAGACCATGAACAGTGACCCTGGACTTGCAGTCGGTGAGTGCAGCTACAATAACATTATCCAGCCTTGAAATCATTCAGTTGATTAAACACACTCTAATGCTTTACTCGTATTCAACAAAGAACAACTTCAAACATTTATGCAGACATGGTGGAATGTATACAGCTCACTGAGAATTTAATGGTATTGGCAACGTGTACAATGTAGAGCAAGAAGGATCCTGGGTCAGCACCCTTTTTCCTCACACTGCCACTTGTCCAGGTTACACGGCCTTCAGCGGGGTCGACTTTGAGGGTACATTTCACGTGAATACAGTGACAGACGACGACTATGCCGGCTTCATATTTGGCTATCAGGACTCATCCAGCTTCTACGTGGTGATGTGGAAGCAGACGGAGCAGACGTACTGGCAGGCGTCCCCCTTCAGGGCCGTGGCCGAGCCTGGCATTCAGCTGAAGGTCAGGCCTCCTGGGGACGTGTGTGGGATGCCATCCAGTGTGTCGTTCTGGGGGAGCTGAGCTCATCAATCTCCATCTCGTTTGCTGGTCCCTCCAGCTCTGTGGCGGCTGTGTGCTCTTTACGACATGACAGTGTGATGGTTTAGACAACTTTGCTGGAGTTCCTAAGCAACATGGTCTTGGGTTTTTGTTTACGCTGCATTTTTTAAAACACTTTAATGACATCCATGTGTTGAATTCATAGCAAGCTTTGATGTTTGTTTGTGCATTCCCTGCAGGGCTTGGCTTTTGTGAAAAAGTCTTGTTAGAACTTTTAAAGTCACTATCCTAAATAAGTGAAAAAGGGTAGCCGATCATATGTACGTTCAAATATCACATTCATTAATGCCAATTTATTATTGCCCCATTCCCTTTTTCAGAGCGGGCCCAAATATTCATGCATGCTAGCCACCTTACTATTATGCTTCTACAAGCTTTTTTTTTGGGAAATGGAGACAAGGAGGGAGTTACTCTCACAAGTGGCAGTTTTCACAGTCTGAACAGCCAGAAGCTTGTTTCCCCTCCATTTTGTGGAAAGCCCTGAGTAGAGGTTTTATGAGCATATGCAAATGTCAGAGCACGTTCAGGACAGGAAGTGAAAAGGCAGCAAGACAGCTGACTGGCTGAACTAGCATTGGAGGAGGCTCAGACAAACCTCGGCTGTTTTTTGTGTAGTACAGCTTATCTTGCACACAGGTGAGGCATCGTGACTTCTGCTGAAGTAGCCCAGGTAAAAAGCACCTGAGCTGCTGAGAGCATGGCTCATGCCTGTCTCCCCCCATCATCTAGGTTGTCAAATCTAAGACCGGGCCTGGGGAGCAACTGAGGAACTCTCTATGGCACACAGGAGACACGGATGACCAGGTGAGGCTGCTGTGGAAAGACCCGCGCAACAAGGGCTGGAAGGACAAGATGTCGTACCGATGGTTCCTGCAGCATCGGCCCCAGGTGGGGTACATCCGGTGAGCGAGCTGCACCAGCACGCCCATGATACCTCGTTTCTTCACAGTGCCCCAACTGGCTTCACAAGTGTACTGCACAGCTATAATAAACTCACCAGCGCGAGCTGTGGCTTTCTGCCCACTGGAGCCCTTTGTTATGAGACATGCCCCTTCTCTTGCCACATGTGGTTTAAGATTTAAAAAATTTTCAGAAACGGTACTGAACAAATTATGATGTAAAAACAAAGTGTGAAAAATAAAAATTGTGTCCAATGTGCAAGATGTAACCTGAAGCCCCAAGCCTCAGTATAATGAATACAATCCCCACATGTGGCTGTTTTTATGAGGATAGGGTTCGGTTCTACGAAGGCCCTGAGCTGGTAGCTGACTCTGGAGTGATAATTGATACCACAATGAGAGGAGGGCGACTAGGAGTTTTCTGCTTCTCTCAGGAGAACATTATCTGGTCCAATCTCAAGTACCGCTGCAACGGTGAGTCACTTAGAATATTCTTTTTATGTTTACAGGCTAGTTTTAAATTACAGGGTCTAATCTTGTTACTCTGGGTGGAAGAAAGTCATTTCATTTTCTTTATTGTTTTTCTACATTATAATCTCACTACACAATCTTTATTGGCTCAACAGGTAAAATTTGTACTGCATCTCTTTATGCTGTTACAGCACCTCAGATATAATCTTTTCTGTCAGTCACAGAACTCTGTAGGTGTCTGCTTGTGAGGAGTAGTGGCTCTATTTTTCTACCAGCACGTTTGTAGGCCTTAACCCCAACCGTCTGTCATCTACAAACCAATGACATACCGAAAATGTATGGAGCAGAGCCCATCCAGGGAGAGAGAGGCGCTGAGAACCCAAACAAGGGGTTCACCGTTATTTCGTCAGCAGCTTTCGTTTCGGTCACTTTCCTGACTTCCTCCTGTCTTCACAGATACGATTCCTGAAGACTTCAATGAACTGACTGCACGGACCACAGGGGTGTCCAACTGAGCAGAGGCATTTTACCCCTCTGGCCCATTAATCAACGTCCCTCACAGCGTACCAGGACATAGAGACAAGTGTCAGTTCCAGGGAAATGCATTTTAAAACACTCACTCATGTACAGGGCCTTGCATTTTGTTTAAAAACCAAGTCATAGTTTGTTAAAAAATAAAAATGTATGTGAAACATGATAATGTTATGGAAAAAGTAGCCTAAGTATATGTAATACATACTTTTGATATTAAGATAAAATAAGTTCTGTAGTCCCTGTCAATGTGGTCACATTTTCTCTCAGTAGGCATCCATTACCAGTAAAACTGTATGACTGCAGTAACAGTGACGTGCTGTGTTGATATCATACAAAGTGAACTTCCAAATGCTTTAAAATTCAATGTCAACGTTATGAACAATTATTGGCTGCATACAATATTTATAACATAAAAATGTTAAATACTGCTTTCAATAATTTACATAATCAAAATTTCTTGTTTATACTTTTTTTTTTTTTTTATAATGAAATTATGTGTTTAATACATTATGCATTTAACATGATGCATACGTGCCTTATCAGTCTTTCACTAGCTGTGTATGTTTTCTTTCCAAGTGGCAATGCTGAAAAAAGAGGCAACATTTACAAGTCTCTAAAAATGTTTTATTGAAAAGTTATAACTTTTGAAGTCTTTCTGTATGATGAAACAGCTATTGAGACCAAGATCCTTCTCACTTTACACACTACCATTTGTACCTGCCAACACACTCCACTGTGTGAAATATTTATTCATCCACAGCTGTAAACAGAGGTGCAACATGAATGCTAAAATCTCAGTCACATCTTTAACATTTCTCAAGAAGGACTGTTGGTCAGAATTTACTAATAGCACTGCATTACAAAAAAAAAAATTTCATTTTGCAGGTTTTTAAGTGTTTTTACAGTTTGGTATCCATACATTTTACAGGGGTGGGTCCACACTGAGTAACAAAAAAAGTATATAAAACATTATATGGACAAATTTGACAGAACTGATAATCACTAGTACTGAGGCATGAAAACACAGAGTGAGATGATGTACATCAGATTGAAGCTGCCATTTAATTTTTCATTTTTTATAAAAACAAATACATTCTATTGATCATTCTTGGTTTGGCAGTATTTCACATTTTTCTAATCTTATTTAAAAATCTGTATGTACTTTAAAAAAATCATTACCATTATTTCAACAACAACAAATTAGATTTAACTTGTAAAACTACATTGATGTGTGTCCCTGCCTTACAGAAACTGCAAACAGGACTGTCCAGGTCTCTACAAATAGGATCAGTCCAGCTTTGTGTTGTGTGTACGTACGTACACACACACACACACACACACACCTTTATATACTGTATAATGACAATATTCTGTAGCGCATGTAGAGGCCATGGTTAAACTCATTATGTTGCTTTTATGGTAAAATTCTTTTGGAATGAATGAATTTTGCTTTCTTTCCAAACATGCACACTTATGTTAAACAATATCCAAATCTAGTTCAGTTCATCAGACTGAAGAAGCCTTTTGGTAAAAGGTGAAATGTTTCTGCGTAAAGGAGAAAGTAGTCCAGTTGACATGACTAAACTTCCAGATAACTTCACCTGGACGACTGAGAATCTTCATAGATAATATCCAAATCTAATAATTAACTAGTTTATTATTGAGATATTTAACTGTGACCACACAAGAAATGAAATTGTTCATATGCAAACATTTTTAAATGTTTACGTTTAAATGAGCTTATGTTAGTACGCCAAGTTGTGAACTCCTTTTTAATGATTATGTTAAATATGAAGGGAAGTTCACACACGTGTCCTGTTTCCCTGTTCTACCATTTTAGTTTTCAGAATACAATGTTACTTTAATACAATGTTACTGCAGAATCTGATTATGTTTATTAAAATTTGAGCATGGAAGCAATGTTACCTCAGTCAATATCAAAAACATTTCAGAAAAGTATAAAAGACATAAAGCCTTTACCTATATTTACAAGGAAGTATAAAATACACAGAAAAAATTAGTACAATTTGTGAAACTCAGCTATAGTGGTAAACCTGTATATTGTCCATACACTTTGCCAGTAAACTACAGCACTGCTTAATGGCAATTCAAAAACACTTTTCTGAATGCAAGTGTACAGTACATAAATTATCAAACTGTATAAATTTGCACCTCATTCAGTTTTTTTTCATGGTTATATGATGGTTTAAAGGAGTATTTATAACCCAGCTGGAAAGGACAAAGCTCCATCTCTAAATGCTGACCTCACAGAACTGTGACAGAAACGTAACAAATTAGTGTTTGTGGAACAAAAACACAGCATGTAATGTAACACATTGTGTTCCAAACCCATCCATTCACAAAGAAGTGAGCATTTATCTACTGTAGTTAAAAAAAAAAAAAAAAAAAAAACAAAATTTCAGACTTAAAAAAAAAAAAAAAAAAAAAAATACAAAGCAATAAATATTCTCAGTTTTGATTAAAGTTTTTTTTTTTTTTTCTTGCATTTGGTGACAACAATTAACTAATGTGCACAGACAGTTTACATGGCACCTTCCAGAGGTGTTTATTTCCAAGTCCTCGGTGGAATAAAGATGTGCTAATGCATATTCGAACTTCATTCTGAATTGTTCCTTTTGGCTCGTTATCTTAATAACAAGTAATCTCAGCTAACATTTCAGGTTTCACAAATGCGCTAATTCAAGTTTCCTAAAAACTGGCAGGACTGAAACACAGGCAGGATCCTACTTACCATGGGGCTCTGCTCCAAAATCCAGGTAGTAATTCAGACCGGACCATAAATAAGACCTCACCTCACAAAATACTACATCCTACTGTACTATAGAATGCACATATACACTACACTATACTTATGCTACACAGTACCGTGCAAAGCTGACAGTAAGTCTCGTTTAAACTTTAATAGCTTCGACTACACTCAAATGTACACACATCTGTACTATGAAAACAAAGGTAGAATTATCAAGGCTGCTGCTTTCTGACAGCAAAGGTGTACAGGTAGGGTGGAGTAACTGGCCGCGAGTGAGGACACTTGGCTTTATGAGAGATGGCTAAACCTCATAATAAGCTATACATTATACATCTCATAGGGTAACTGTTGAGTACAGGTGTGATAAGCCACACAGGCTGTAAGTGGGATCCTACCTATACTCAGGAACTACAGAACTGGCTGATCTGTGACAAACTGCCATTTTTATTCACTGATGTCACACCATGGAATGGAAAACAAATGAGTTTTACATGCTACAACTCAAAGCAATACCATAAGTCTCAGTACTCAAACCTGTCAGTTCTGCAAACATTTGGCTGTTATATCAATACTGACAGATTCCTTACACCACAGCATTAGTCCAACAACCTACTTCATCTGGTGAAATGATGGCTTTTAATATCTACCGATTAAATGCACAAACTGGCCAAATTAACCGCCTGCTGGCATGGCCAATTTATTTGGAAAATTACAAAACTTTCCCAAACTGACATTACAAAAGCTTTTTGAGTATACTGTAATGAAAAACAGATTAAAACCAACATGTTTTTCAAATGCGTAAAACTACAATATACAACAGATTGTACAGTTGCATAGAATATAAAATCTATTAAAAAATGCAGTTTAACAGCTGACACACACAAGGATGAACAAGAAACCTGAGAAGTTTCTTCATTAAAAAACAAAAAAAAAAACAACCTCCAACAGAGGCTGATAGCCTTTTGTAAAATCTACAGCTCACTATGATGACTAACACTGATGGGCAAAATGTAATGCAATCCATTACATAAAGAAGACCCTAAGGCATAGCATTTTTACCCAACAACAAAATTCACTTTAAAAAATAAAAATGTGAAACAAAAAAAACAAACCATTGTCATCTTAAAAATAAACAGAAAGTTTTCATAGAAAGAAGGTAATTCCAGGGCATATCTGAGGTTGAACACTAGGCCTCAAACCTCTTTGGACAAACCATGGGGGCCACCAAAGTCCACAGGTAGAGCAGCAGACACACCCAGCAGGACGCCATCTTGATCCAGAAGACTGACCAACTTCCGTCGAGGAGCCGCTCACTGTTAGCACTGTCGTAACTATGGAGGAAGGAGAGAAAGTTCTCATGTGGGTGGGCTATTCATACCCAAATCTCTACAGGCAATGTTAAAAGCTTATGATGAAACTAAACCTGTTCACTCAAAAGTCATTAGTGGAACAAAGTCTTTGGGGACACCAACGCACACAAAACGCATCAAATTCCAAGTCTATAGCTGCAGAGGGCAATCACTTATACCCAATTAAAGGCGTGTGGAATTCTTATAATATCATACAGAAGGAGGAATTAAATTCAAACGATTTACAATGGGAGCTACAGAGACAAGCAGGGACATGTATAATCTCCACTGAAGACTCAAAGACAATGTTTCAGTCATAAAATAGGTGTTTCCTACAGCTAGAGGGGAGCATTACACACATTACAAACTGATTTTCCAAGCTAGTTTAATGTGCTCAATTATAAAGAAACAATGTTTTGTCACTTCATTTGAGAACAAGACTTCTTTGTTTTTCCCTCACTTGTCTCTTGTCAATAAAAGTGCTACTTACTGGAACCAGTTGGTGACTGTCATCATGACGTAAAGGGAGCCGAGGAAGAAGACAAAGTGGAAATAGGAGTAGCTGTAAACGGTTCCTTCCAGCTCATCGTACATAACGTACTGTCCACCTCTGCCCCTCTCCTCATCTTCATAGTCATCTGTAAAAGATAAACAAGTGAGCCTTCGAGCCGTGACCTTTAACCCAGAAGTAAAGGAACATCCTGTTTTATGACATTCATCTAGAAAACAAGGTGGCCACCGATTCATCACAGGATGTTTATGCTGTTGTTTTCATCACAAATTCCCATGGACACATTGCTATATTCACCAATTCACAAAGCATGCGATAAATGACAATATACAGAAACCTGACTGACGAACCAGAAAAAAAAAATTATTCTCATGGGAAGCAAAATAATTACCTCCGTCATCCCCAAAGCAGAAACAGCAGCGTGCCCTCTGAAAAGAAAGCAGAACAGTGCTTAATATTGACCATTTAAAAGAGTAAACTCTCAGGCACCGATAACACAGCCTGTCCCAGGAGAACTTATCACAAAGAAGGAACATGGTTTTCCAAATGTTTTGCAACACAGGAGTGTCAGCACTGTGGATCACCTCCACAGTATTTAACCATTTTTCCCCAGTTCAAAAAAGACATCAATAAATCTGCTATGTCGGCCAATCTGTATACAGGTGGTGGTGGGAGGGTGCAAATTCAAATAGGGGAAAGCACACAGAGGCAACATGCTCGCGATCCAACTGTGCGACACACTATAAAGCCACTGTCACTTAGTGCAGAAGTGCCAAAAAGCCCCATGGCTCTGTGGCCATTAAAGATGAGAACAAGAAGAACATGGCTGTGAGATAAAGCCCATTTATGTCCCCTCCACATAACCCCTGCTCCAGCACTGGCATCCAAAGGCTCCGCTTTGCTCAGAGAGCTTTCACCGGCGCCACAATACCATGGCCCCCTCTTCACATTTAAAGATGGCACAGAGAGTGTTCCAAAGACAGCCCCAACATTCAGTCACGGTTCATTTGCGTCTGCACAGCGCAGAGAAACAGTGGTTTCCTTTAAACTAAAACGACACGTAGGCCTCTAGGCCTCACCAACATGCCGGGGTCCTCTGTGTAACACTTCCATTCCTCCCCCCAACTTCTGGCAGCTGAGCGAATCACGGAGTTGTACACCACCACAGCTCATTTACAATGGGTACATAAATGTGGAGTGAGGAAAGAAACGGTGAGGACAGGAGAACAGAGAAAAGCCCAGAGAAAGGAAACACACTGTTTACACTGCAGTGATGTGGTACAATAAAATGTAAACAAAACGGCTGCAAAAATACTGTCATGAACAAACTGAAATGCTGGAGAAAGCTGATATTTGTGTTGCAAATCACCACCTTCAAGTTGTTTTGAGTGCTGAAGTTAACACTTCTTGTCTGGAATAAATTATGAGGCCTTGTGGTTTATGAGTACCCCTCACACAAAGTATATTAGTCTTTAAGGGCTGCATTAACTCCACAGTGAACAGATGTGTCCAACTCAAGACTCCAACACCAAATGGCTTCTAGCTGCTGTTAGACTTTCACACCTCCCCCTACCTAACCGGGAATTTATTGACCAACAGATGATCCTAACCTCATTCTCTGGCATGCTGGTCCGGCACACACGCAATGCTGCAGAGCTCCTCCTAGTGGTGGATGTCAAACTGAAGAAATACACATGCGGGCGCGCGCACGCACGCACACACACAGTCAGAGACACAAAGACACAGAGGCGGACAGACAGAAAAGTACATCCATTTAGAAGTGGTTTTATCTGTGGGGGGAAAAACATCATGCTGTCTAATATAAAAATACTGACACTATTTCCAAACTCTAAGAAGTAATGCATGACTGTTCCATTTTGCAGAGGTCACAAAAAAATGTTAACTGTTTTGTGTGTTAAATCTAAACTCTCCTAAGAAACATTAAGCATGGATTATAGAACAAAGCAGGCGTATCAAAAGAGAAACACTCTTTGACGTGTCTCATGTGGGAACACACCCTGCTTTAGTCCCTTGTGTGACCACACCCTTGAGTTCAGACAAACAGGACTCTAATCATCGCTTCACGTGACCCACTTTCATGTTCAAAAATAAGCCTCCTAAATGACTTGTAAATGATAGGTTTATGCTCTACCCAGAAAATCTGTGACCTCTCACTGAAATCCTTGTGAATGGGCACAAAGCAAACGCGGTGTGCGATTGTAATCTTACTGCTGGAGTTGGGCTTTTCGAACAGGAAGAAGCCCGCAGAAAGACGAGGACAAACGGAGGGCAGTACTTACCAGGAGTACAGCACGCAGGTGAACAGAATGACCGTGCCCACGCCGGTCACTATGTTGTTGTTGCTCTCCAACCCAGACTTAAAGGGGAAGATGCAGACGGTGACGTTGTTGCCTTCCTTTACCACCGCTGTGATTGACGAACATTCATTCAGATAAGCAGCTTTCAGAAACGGGTGAACCGACCCTCTGCCCACCGCTGCTAAAGACTTGCATGGAAACTGAGCTGCCCTCCAAACTGGTCAAATGGCACGCTGGAAGCCTTCACACTTTTAACTCTTTAAAGGCAGATAAAAGTTATGGATTTTCTCACTTTACACCTTCTCAAAAGCTTCATAAAAAGCATTTTACTATAAAAAAAAACCTTAGAAACCTGACACCAAAGTCTGACTCTACTGTAAAATAAAATGAAAATTGACAAAGCAATTATTTTCATTAAATATAAAAGTGAATGAGCCTACATAGATTTCCATTAACAAAAAAAGAAGCAGGTACTTTGTAAAAGTTTGACTTTGACTTCATAAGAACACCTGTAAATTTGATTAAAAGGCCAAATATACACGTAGAAGCTTGTGCCCCCCCCCCTCCCAATCTGTGCCGCCCCCACTTCACTGTGCCTACTCACTTTCTTTAGGCTTGCTTGAGAGTGCAGAGAAGGTGAGATACATGACGTAGACACTAATGACTCCAGACTGCAGGAGGCCAGACGTGGGCTGGACTGCAGAGGGGGCAAACAGTGCAATTGCATTACACTCACAAAACACAGAACACACACATTACACTGCAGCTCTGACACACTTTGGGTACATCCGTGGATTAACTAACAGCTGTGAGAGTAAGCAAAATATATATTGTGTGACTGTGACACCCAAAAGCTAATCACAGAGCCAGGAAGGGAACACGATGCTGACGTGTGCCATTCAAGGTGCCTCTGAGGAGGACTCACGCCTCTGGATGCACGGAGAGATGGCCAGTAGGGACACAAGCACACAGAGGCTGCCGTTGATGCCCAGGAATGCCTTGTTGAGGATGCAGGCGTTCGGGTAGGTGTAGAACATGCACATGAAGATCATGGCTCCCACGGCGACGGAAAACAGCAGCAGCGTAACCATGACTAAGGCTGCATACCACCACTTGTTATACTTTATGCCCGATGTCCTAGGAGAAGAGACAAGGGCAGAGGTCAAATGCACATGAATGCTGGGACAGCATGTTGGCATGTGAAAGTGACAAAGATAAAACAAACACATGCAGTGCCTACTATTACCCGTGCCTCGGAAAAACGGCAGTATTCAATCAAGTCAAATGGCGGTCAGTCTAATGTGGGAATACACAATACATTGTCATAATATGGTGTTCATATCCTACTGTTTGACGTACGAACAAGCTTGAAACAAGCTACAAGAAAGCAAGCAAAAAAGCCCTAACAAAGCAAAAATGCTTTAACCATAAAAGGCAAGTCTGTCTATCATCCCTTAACACTGTGAGCAAATGTAAGCCATGACAAATGTAATCCATTCCATATTTTGACTCATCCTTTATTAATCTAACCTTTTTACATACAATTCTTAATTTTATTATCAAAGATCACACGCATACAATTGTGTTGTTGTTTAGGCATTTAGACTGGCTGAATGGAGTACCACGGCCCCACGATGGCGGGGGGGGGTCAGTATGACGCAAAAACAGAACTCAGAGGCTCCTCCCCCAGCCGCCCTGGCTATGGCGCTCCCCCGCTTATCACCCCCCAGCCCCCCGCAAAACACGTCCATCTCTGTATGAGAAATTCCACAGGAACACCGCATTGGTGTCTCAATTTGTTTTGACTTTTCTTTTTTTGGCAATGAGAGGGGAAATGGTGAATTTTGTTCAGACAATCTTGCTTCCTGCCTTGTAGCTGGAGAGCTGGAGGACTGCCAGTGGCCAGCCTTTCCATCCAGATAAGCAGGAAGGCAGGCCTTCTCACACCATGCCAGCTCATGCATGCATTCACAGAGCTTTACAAAGGCCAACACACTCAGTCAACACTCTATCCATCTCACAATACCCCTTTCATCAGTCACTCTCTTTATGGCAGTTATAGCTGCACAATCAGAGATGTGAACAAACTACTTTTGCCTTCCTTTAAATCCCCCACGTATTGTTCATGTCAGCGCCACCAGCTGCTCGGATTGACCTCTCGGCAATGACGCACAGCTAGAAAGCACAGCAGTCACATTCTGATTAACTGTGTGCAACCCCATGCGCGTTTGTCAGCACTGAGGCCTCGTGCTCCTCCGCATCTGCTTATACAAATACCAGAAATCATGCATGGCTGCAATAAAACCAAAATCACAGTGCGCGTTTTTAAACAACAAGAGGAGCCTGTATTAGAGGGTGCTAGTCATAAAGAGCTATCGCTGTATAGCTGAGCTCTGCTACAAATCGCTCCTGCATACTGTCTGTACTGCATATCAGACATTTGCTGACATTCATTACATCTTCATTACACAGGTTTTTTTTTTTTAACTGTTCTGTTCAAGTCTTATGTATAAAAGAGAAATTGAATATTTAGTGAAATGATTCATGTTCTGTACACTTTTGAGACGTTTTCTGGTCCTTAACTACTTTGTGCTCAGTAGAAGACAGCGGGACACTGATATCCACACTATAAATTCCCTAAAGTTCTGGCTGACCTACAGTATTTGGGGGAAAAAAAAAAAAAGGGGGGAAAACTACCGATGTTAGCGCCTTCAGCGTTGGTGCACGGCCCCGACACAGTCTGGGGTTTGCCAGCTACCTTGTACTGTATGCGTGAGTGAACGCACGTGCCCCCCCACACACAATAGTGCTGTGCGTGACCTGTAAAGTCTCATTACGAAAGAAGAACATTTCCATGACGTTGCTGTCATGAGTGAGGCAGCTCCCTCCCATTCACTGAACACTGGCGGATGAATTCCCCCCGGTACGTGTCTCAGATCAGGCCTCTGTTCCTTCCACCACACACTCCCAGCAGCTCTAGGTAAGAGAGCACTCGACACTGGACTGCTCTCTAGGATGATGCAATAGTAAGAAACTGCAATGCAGGCACGATGGACTCTAATATGACAAAGGAGACTGAGCACCATTTTGGGAGTCTGAAGTACTGATGTGGAGCGCTTTTTCTCTGGGAGGTCCAACAGACTTTATATTCACACTGGGCACAAGACACTGCATAGTTTCATTTTTCTGCTCCTGTTTATAGGCACAGAAACTGTAACTAAACTTATAAATCTTTTTGATGCATCTTGGCATAGCAACATTTTCTTTCCTTATAAAATCCTGTTCTCAGAATAAATAAGGAAAATTGGACCAAGCTGGTATATTTAATTTATCACCTACAAGGCTACATTTGACTATATACCGTCAGATTCCTTCTTACTTTAGCCAAGGTCTACTTGAATGTTTTATAACACCTATTCAAAAATTTTTATATCAATTTCTCTACAAAAATCATTTTTTAAAAAGACACCTCTTGGCACATAATTGCTTACCCTGCCAGGACAAATTAACCTGCAGATGAATACTGGTTATAACAGGTAGTTTAGTTTAATTATGCTGTAAACTGTTTTATTTAGTAATTTATATACACAACAAACCTAAAAATAATTCTGCTTACTTTTTGCTATCTACCCAAGACAATAAAAAATTTTATAAAATTTAAACTAACTACATGAGTGTTATGTTATCATTAAAATATATTATGAGCTTAAATGACCAGACACTGACTCATACAGAAGGTGCCATACAAGCAGCTGTTTGTTAAAAAGGGAAAAAAGGAAGATGGAAGAGGTATAAACTGAGCCTTTTTATGTCCTTAGAACTACTTCAAACAAAATCTCTTCTTGAGGTCAAAGGCAAACACAGCCAGTCCAAACAGAAGAATGATAACATCCTGCTTGCAGAATGCAGAGGTCTTACCAATTCTTGTTCCACCTGTGTGCAAATTCTACGAGCAGCATCAGCTGAATGAGCAGAAAGAGGAAGCCCCCCACGGCTCCCACGTAGCGCCACACTGCAAGCATAAACACAAAGCCTTATGGGAGCATGTCACCCAGCAATGGTCAGCACTGTGACGTAGGCAAAAACAAAACTCGCTGCAGTTGATGAGAAGAAAGTCAGCCTTGCAGGTGTATAACACATGGTACAAGATTAAACGTATGCAAGAACGCTATTCTTGCACGGAGAAGTTTGCAAATCATTAGAAGTGATAAACATGAAGACAGAATGGAAACAAGTTTAATACCTCTCTTTGGTTATTCCTTGAATTCTGCAAATATTTCAAGACACACTGAAAAAAATAAGTTGCTTAAAACAATTATATAAAGTACATCAAAAATCTAATTTATTAACAAATAAACCCTGGTTAATCTTCTGAGAAAATATGAAATGCCAACTTAAAAAAAAAAAAAATTCTCCAATCAAAACACAGTGATGCAACAGAGCGCAATGCAGCATTTGGTGACAAGACTGTTAAGTAAAATACCAAAGTGCCCCTTATGTATGTTACATCCATATTAATAAGCTCTTAAAATGACTGACCTAAAGATACGAAGCATTTTGTTACAAATTTATCTGATGAGTCAGTTTTACAGATAAACTTCAGTAGGAAAAAAAGAGCACTTAAACACTGGACAGGAAAATGAGTGACTCATACTAGCACTCATATTTCCATTCACAACAGTAAAAGTGAAACGAGTTTTCATGGGGTTACACAATGCAGGGAACCTCTGAACATCTGTAATGTGACTCTGGCTGAAGAGAACACCCTCTACTGCTGCCAGTAAACTCCTACAAAACTCCATGCTACAAGATCACAGGCAAAACTGAGGCGAGACTGAAGGTGGAGGTGAAGGGCCAATGTTGAAGGTGCAGTCAGGATGCTGACATCCACCTACTGAAAATTAATAACCTGGAAAGAGATTTAAGATGCCTCGCAACACAGGAGACTGACGGTACATGCTAAATAAACGGCACAGACGAATGCCACGAAAAGCTGTACCTTCCAGGAAAGTGTCTTGGTTTGGCAAGAAGAACCCGCCCACACAGCAGCCGAGCAGAGCCAGGAACTTCAGGAACCAGAAGCTGAGGAGAAACAGGCACACACGTAACGCACAACCCATAAGCCATGCTTGGTGGCGCCGTTTCCTGATCGGCGCTTTTTCCGCTGATACAGTGTCCCCTTAAGAACATAAAGCGGCACCTTTAACAAGAGCGAGAATGCAGAGAGACAAAAACTCAACCACCAGAAGGGGGGTGGAAACAATGCAATTTTTATCATACAGCTGAAACTTATAACTGAATAATTACGTAAGGAATGTAATCAGATACATATTTATTACAAAAAAATTAATCTGGACATTTTAAAAAGATGGCAGAGATTCCATTTTATATTAAGGGCAAATGTTACAAACGAGTTATGACAAACTGCCTGTTCATCTTCCTTTTTAGTGCTGAACTACACTGGTGACCCCCTGAAGTTTTGGCTGTCCACCATTTGTTTGCAATTACTTCATTTGCACATGAAGGGGGGGGGGGGTTAAAAAAAAACAAAAAAACAAAACAATTACAGGAACACGAAGAGCTTCTGTCCGAGTCCAAGTGATTCACTGGTGTGAAGCAGAGCGCACTCTGCGGGTGATGGAGCTTTTAATTAATACATCTCTTCAGTGTGAATGTTGTGGGAGGGCAGCTAAATACTCCAGGGGGGTTGGGGGGGTTTTGGGCACAACAGAAAATTCCTGGGGACTCAGACAGCCAAATCCCTATATTCTCCTGATGCTGTCTAACAGTAATAAGCCGCAGACAGCTGTACTCTAAAAACAAAGCTTCACGGCACTTAGGAAACGAACACAGGCAGCAGGGGTTAATTCTTGCCATGGGATACGTACCCATTGTGGACGGCGGCACGGCACCCCTTGCTGCTGCGCACCCTGAAGGTGAAGACGAAGAGGAAGAAGAAGAAGCAGGCCATGCCGAAGCACACCTTGTAGACAGCAGAGTAGCCCACCAGCTCCTTACAGTTCTCACCCGCGTTGAGTTTGAGGCACAGCTCTTTGTAGAACGGGATCTGTTCGAGGCAAGTAAAGCTGCCTTGTCAAGCCAGGCTGTCCAGTAGGAGCACTGGATGCTAACTCAGGTAGCCATTTACCTGTTATATACAAATATTATGCATCTAACAAATTCCTAAAGCTGCTTATATGGTGATTATGATGGAGACCTACTACAAGTTATTGCAATTTACAATAAAAACTCTCATGTTTCCATAGCAAAAGATGGTTCTTACACCATGTTTTGTAATTGCACTTCTTTTTCAGATTGCTCCTGACACAGTCCTCTCTCTATTCACACCATTCATTAAGCTCCAAAGTGCATCTGACGACCCCCCTCTACCTCTGCTGGGATCACCAGTTTACGGAACGGCATTGAACTTCAATTTGTCGTGCAAACCCGAGGGTTAATGATACATGCCGGGTCGCTGAACCCTTGAGATTCCCATCTAAACGGTTACGGTGTGAAAAGGAGACCAAGTGCCGGTCTGATAACATGCTGATTTTTTGCAGCGCTAACAAGACGCTGGACAAAGAGGCTTGATTGTGTCTGCAGAACCGCCAAGGCTCCAGAAAGGGCTGAGAAAAGCTCATCCGGCCACGCCCACTGCCTTTTACAAAGGCCCACTAGTGGCGCTTGTAAATTGACTTTCAGGAGCCGCTGTCGAAAGCAGGGAATGAATTAATTACCAATGCAGTATTTAGGGTGTGCATTTTTGTAGCAGCAGCAACTACAACAAAGGGCTATGGAAGGAGGGAAAAAAAAGTCAAACTAGCCGTGCTCAATTCCAGCTCATACTAACCACAAAAAAAAAAAAAACTATAGGAACAGGAAGACCTAGTCCCTGCTTAACCAGAGCTCATGCATGAAAACATACCTACATAAAACAAGTTTTGCTGTGGTCAATCAATTGCAAAATCTCATGCTCACACAGTAAGGAAAACACTGGATTTAGGCACGGCAGCTACAAAATTATCACCATGGTAACACCAACAGGTTAGGGTGTGTATGCAGTTCACGTCAAACAAACTGAGAAAACAGAACTCAGCCTGACAAAGCTTACTATCAGCTACTGTAGTTCACCTGATATTTTTTTCCTTTTTTAATATTTGACCTAAGGGTCTGGACAAGCCTGTCTTGTTTAAATGCAGCTTCCCCAATATTTTATGCTTGGCTAATTTCTCATTTTAACAATACTTCATTTCATGTTTACTTGATATTCTTAAGATCTCCATTAATCTATGGCTATACCTGGGCCTAGTCTGTAGCCTCTATGTTACTGATTGCTTCTAGGCAAACTATGGTGCCCCATCCCATAATAAACCAGCTATCCGTCTGCTGCATTATTTAATGCAAATCTCTCATACCAGAAATGTGTCAGAGACAAAGGCCTAAATCACAGGCTATTGTACAAACTCCACTCAGAAGACTTTTTACCCATTAAGGCCCTTCTTTCTTTTTAAATAAAAATATCTGAAGCAGTTGTATGAATAAGTTACTTAAATTCATACATAAACAATCAAATCAATGACTCAACTTTGGAGTTTTTTTCCCCTCATTCGCTTAACACTGAAGTGCACCAAAAAAAATGCAACTGGTTAAATGCCATTACTGTGCACATAATGGGGACAGCATGAGTAAGGGATACATAAAGCCCCCCCAATTAAATTTACAAACCAGCTGCAGCTCATTTACAAACCATCAGATAAAAACTGGCAGGGCTGGTCGCAGATATATCACAAAAGGCATGGGAGAGGGAAAAAAAAAATTGTAACCAACGCTGTGCTGTGCTTAATAAACAGAAGGCGACCAAAACTATAACAATGCATGTTGGGCTGTTTGCTTTACTGTATTCCCTCCAGAAGTACTGAATATAAGGGGGGATAATTTAAATACTCTTTTCTAATAGCTGTTATCAAAAGGAATTCTGGCAAAGACATTTTTGTCCAACAGTAAGAAAAGCCAGTGGGTCAGGTTACAGACTACAAACTTAATTTTCAGCCTGAAAGCCTTGCAGAGCTTCTGAAGGCTCGATGTCTACTTCGGATAGCTCACGTTACTCCAGTTTCAGGAAACGGGAGTCGTCGGAGCATGACTCTGCTGGCGGGCGCTTGGCAGACAGAGCACCCGCAGCGCGCAGCAGGACTGCGGCGCCGGAAACACTTACTCGGTCCCGTATCTCCATCTCCACGGTGGGCGACATCATGACCACGCAGATGATGGTGACGAGCAGGAAGTAGAGGGCATACATGAAGCGCGTCCCGGTCGACTGGCGGATCTTGGGACAGCAGCTGCAGCAGAGGGAGCACGCCGCCGACCCGCAGCAGCACGCCAGCTGAAACGAGACCAGAAGCGAGCGCTCAGCCCGGCCTGTGCCACCAGCACCGCCTGCTTTTCTTTGACCCTTTTCATTTAATGACTAATGCATTCATAAGGCATATCAGTCAGCTCATTAACATTTCTCTAAAACCTTGTCACTGCACAAAAACCTGGCATTATCAAAATTAGTCACTGTGTACTGAGAGACACTGCTCAGGAAAACAGAATGTAAGGACTAAAAATGGCGTCTTGGGGTTTTATGGTTTGCAAGATTGAAAAAAGAATCAAGAATGAAAAAGTTAGTTCTAGCCCAGCCTACTGAAATGCAGAAACCATGTACAGAACACTCAAACATCAGCAAATGTTACACTTAAAAAAACCAACAGATTCCTATGCCTATGTCTCTCTCATGTGAGTAAATGTGGGCAAATCCTATAATTAAGGCACAAATCTCTTTCTGTCAGTGTTCTGGAATTATAGGTGTAGCCAACATGGGTGACTTTCCTTGTAAGATCAGAGTAAGGGTACAACAGCATTCTGGAAGCCTTCTCCCTGAGTCAGCAGTTAATAACCTGCACAGCGTATGAAAGTCTGTATCTGGGGTAGATACAGCTCTGACTGACTGCAGCATCCTGGCACTGACCAATCAGAAAGAGCTCTACACAAGCTGCAAGTATTGCAATGTTCCTATGAAACGTATCGGTAATTCTGAAAGGCACCAGAGCTTTCAGTGCAACCTTTGGAAACAACTAAAAAATAAACCCTATGCTGTGAATTCTAGCATTTCAGTAGATACACAGACACTAATATTCTTGTCTTTCTCTTAGCCTGTTTGTGAGAACAGAGAAAGAGAAATAAAATAGTAGTAGAACAATAAAAAAAAGCTTAATATTTTTGTTATGAAATTTTACTGGATATAAAACTGCAAGATATTTAGGTTAGCAAGAGTGATAAAAGGGTGCATGTCAGGAAAAAATGTTTTTCCTCCTTTGGTATCTGACAAATAACAAACAGTTAACAAGCTAATAATTATTTAATAATACTCTGCACACCAGACTTCGAGGTAAGAGAGATTTTAATGCGCATAGGAGACAGATTCATCAGCCACACAAGGTGCCTCAGAACAATCCCAAAATCTTAGTAAGAAAAAAACAAAAAGAAAGAAAACATTAAGAGGGGGGCAGGTGGTATAATTGGAACCAGACATTCTTCTCCTGCTCCTTATCTTCTAATTTTTGGTGTCAAGACGGCTCTATATTGTTATGTCAAGCTGACCCTTTCTCTGTGTTCCAAAATATGGTCATTAGACGTAACATGTTTTATTATCTGCTACCTTAATCTCTTAACTAAGCGTAAGTGGTTTTACTTCTCTACCATATATCTCTTGTATATCTCTTAACTGCATGTTAGTAATTATGTGGTTAAACATCCATTAATATGTTGTACTACGTTTAGACATGTGTCTGTCGACTATGATATAGGTTCTACAAGTTTAACATTTCTAGCAAGTTTAACATTTTTCTAACAGTGCACAATTGTGGTTAGACATGGAAATCACAAAAAATTACTGTCTGTTACATCACAAGTTCAAGTAGATAACTATCAGGCATATGATGTCAACTGTCCACACATTCTTTTCAACAGCACTGACATATATATTCTTTGATGTCAGGAAGTCTTTACAACTGGAATGTTGACAAATACATGGGAAGAAACACAGGATACGATAACATCTGTAAAACTACAGGATGCAATAACATATCTGTAAAATTACAATTAGGAAATAATTACAGACGCATTTAGTTAAAGGGAAAAAAAAATACTCAGTCAGACTAAGCTGTTCTACACCAACTCCAAGGGAGCTCCCGCTGGGTGGCACTTGAGAACAAAGTGTCCCCCTCACCCAACACAAACAGGTGGCTGACCAGTACGAGCTCAGCCCACATACAGCCCGTATCAGTCTCATTTCAGCGCAGCCCGTTGAGCAGTCGCTAGTGTGAGGCCCACACAAAGGCTCCACGTTAGCAACACATGGCTAGCACCCCTCCCCCGCGCGGTCACCCAGCACCACAACAAATCCCCCCACCTCATTTCCTTTGTGCTCATCCAGCTGGCCGCCGAGGGCCCTGGGTGAAAGGCCAGCACCCTGCTCAAGACAAAGTCGCAAGCTGCAGGCAGACAATGAGCAGCCTGTTGTTCTGGCACAAAGCCAACTGAAAGTTTCCCAGGCTATTTTACGCTGGGGGTGTCTTCTTTTGTAGACCTGTTCCACCCTATGCGTGCATTTCAGCGCACGGCACAGACATCAAACCCTCACATTTAAGTCATGTTGTCAAGTTCAGGTGCCACATATCACAACCACGGCAGAGCTCTCTGTGAACGATGCACAAAAATCATACTGAAATAATTTTATTCATACAATATTATCATACTCAGTGTTGCATTACTGCACAAATAATCCATGTTTGGTATAATCAAACTTAACACACAAAAAATAAATATAGCATAATCAACAAAACAAAAGCAAACCAGGTTTAGCTTATACACTGCTGCTACACTAAATGCCTTGCCACCCAAGGAAGATAGTCTAGACTTTGGAACATTGAGGAAACGGTGCCCCAGGAGGAGTATAAGAATGTAGGAGGTCAGACAGATAACGAGGGGCAACACCAGAGACAAGCTTGTAGGAAATAAGCAGTACTTTACAATAATTGACTGTCTGAATGCAACTAGCAGACATGGTAAATCACAAAGAGGTTGAGTAATACGAGTGGAATATTTATCAGCAGCAGAATTATAAACTGTAACCTGATGAAACATTCTAAGGGAAAAAAGAAGTGCTTACTATTCAATGCAATGACAGACTCCCTCCTCTGATAGTGCAAGAGAGGCACTATTTTGGAGGAGCGGAAGAAAATTTCGTAAGCGATATCATGAAAACTCAGTTCGTGTTACAACGAGCATGAACACAGTACTACGAACAACAACAGAAGAATATACAACCATGCATGTAAATCTTTGTCTTAAACACAGATGCTCAAACGATTAATCATATCACTGATCTGAGGCCTTATTGCCACTTGCTCATTTATCTGGTGTATTTAAGGCATGAAATTTGGCCTGTAGACAGCTCTCTAGCTATGCAACTCTGATATATGCAAAAACGTACTTATGCTAAAAATTCCCAGTGTAAAATTTTGCATAAATTTGCAGAAAATGCCTCCATAACAACAATCTGAAACACACGCAATAGTAAAGTAAATGCATGTAGTAGCCAGTGCATTTAGGAAAGGTGAATACCTGCTGGTTTTTACTGATTATATCAGTTACACGGGAATTCAGTTTTGCCATTCTGACCAAGTTACCAAATAGTTTGCTGAATATGTTACTTACATTCCTTTACATTCCTTTATCTTAAATTTGGCCTAATATAGACTTCTGAAATGGCCCAGAACTGGAACCTGCTGCTTAGTGTACCATGCTATTCATTGTGCCACTTGCTGTGTAACTA
The DNA here is from genome assembly GCA_025773905.1 of Chitala chitala. Classification (NCBI taxonomy): domain Eukaryota; kingdom Metazoa; phylum Chordata; class Actinopteri; order Osteoglossiformes; family Notopteridae; genus Chitala; species Chitala chitala. The sequence continues at coordinate 11,314,676 of JABJVR010000035.1, forward strand.
GTTTATAACACTTTTTGAGTAAGAATCATTAACGCTACTAATGGTAGGGATTATATAATGACTTTACAGCATGTGCCAATGTTGAGTACCTGTGCTCAGTGATATCCAGAGCCCAGGAATAAACCAGCCAATCACATTAAAATGGGACCTGACTGTCTGACATTCCAAAGGGGGAAGTGGAGAAAAAAAAAAAAAAAAAAAACAGCACCAGCTTTGTCCTTTTAAAACCCAAATACAATATATGGTGTATGGCCAACAAAGGTTAAAAAAAAAAATATATATATATATATATATATATATTTAAAATGGGAAAAATGCTTGCATTTGGGTTGCTTAAAAGAAAACTATATGGGTTCACCATCACAAAATCTAAAATGGTTTGACTGCAGTGTTGCTGCAGTTGATTAATTGGGTTTTAGTGGAAAAATAAAGAAAAATATTACTTCTAACATTCTTAGTTACAAACATTGTACAGAAATTCTCTTCAGGTAACAGAAATCTTTCAAATAAACTAACTCATACCCACTTACTCATATCACTTTTTAAAGACATACTCACGCACATACAATGTGAGGTAGTACGATACTTTTGATGTGAACCTTCCAGAATACACACAGAACCAGTTTGCACATGTAACCCCAGGAAGTTTGCAGTGCGCCACTACGTCATGGTAACATGACATGTACAAACTAAATGGCTACAGAATACCGAAGACACAACACACCACCAGCACAAACTGTACAAAAACTCTGAACAAGTCATGCAATTTGAATTTTAATCGCTAACATGGCACACTGCTAACAATGAGGTACAGTGAGGCACTTAAGGGTAGAATGTACATGATTTTTACTTTGGGCACAGTCCACTAGTTACCGAGAATACAACCAAAAGGACCTTAGTCAGTAATGTAGAAGCATCACAATGTAACAAGCCTTTTAAAATAAAGCAATGTAGGCCATGCTGATCTGGTGGCCAGATGAAGTCCAAGAAGATCAAAGAAGACTGCCTTGTCTTCTCTGTTTTTTTTACTGGGCTAAATTAAGAAATTATTTATGTACATAAATCAGTTGGGATGAGGTTATGCATGATTTATGTCAGCTATGACTGGCTAAGATGTACAAGTTATTTGCTCAATAGAAAACTAGTGCTATTCAGTGAAAATTTTCTAATAAAATACCAAGGTGCCACACAATGATGAAATTATCAAAAGTATATGAATTTTCAGTTTAACAAAGGCTGTAGTAAGTATCATAAATAAGATAGTTGTGCATTTTCCATTTTTTAGGGCTTCTACACCACAATTACCATCACGTGGCAAAATTCCAAATTTATATGATGGGTACAGGAATATGCAAGTACAGTTACACCTGACTTGCGTGTACCGTTGTATATAGAGTATGTAAAAAAAAAAAAAAAACATCAGTTTGCAAACGTTTTAGAAAATACATTCGGAGCCCTGTATCCATGGGTATTATGTTCCAAGCTTTACCGGTGCTGGCTGAAACAGTGGATAAGAGCAGACACCTTATTAATAACACTTTGTTATGTGCCCGATTGTACTTGCTTTATGTTTCTATGTCTGTGAGTCTCCTTAAACATTCACAGGACTGACTCCGAGTTGTAGAATGCCCATGGGTCTTCAAGAACACCAATCAGTGGACTGAAGAACCAATGAACAGCCAAGATGTCGACAGGAAGTCTCTGGTTCAGGAATTAAAAACAGAATAAAAGCAACTTAGGTGACACGGTGCCGTGGTGATTAGTACCGTCACCTCGCACCTCCAAGCCTGGGATTCGATTCCCACCTTGGGTCTGTGTGTGTGGAGTTTGCATGTTCTCCCTGTGCTTGGTGGGTTTTCTCTGGTTCTCCGGTTTCCTCCCAAAGACATGCTGGTTAGGTTGACTGGTGTGTCTAAATTACCCATAGTATGTGCTTGTGTGTGTGTGTGCCCTGTGCCTCCTGGGATGGGCTCCAGACTTCCTGCAACCCTGACTTGGACAAGTGGTATAGAGAATGGATGGATAAAAGCAACTTCCTGGAAGATGCGTGTACTTCAGTTATAATTACTCAATTGGAAATATAACGTTATCACCTTATAACATTTCACTACCAAAGCAGTGCTTACTTTCTTCATGATTGGCTGCAGTGAATCGTCATTTTCAGTTACTTGTTTTATTCATAAGCTTGCAAAACTGATTATTGTGCACTTTTCACTATAGGACAGCACTTACTGGATACCCACATACTGTGAACCTCGTTTTAATATGCATGTGTACTGTTACTCATTTTTAAGTTGCTCTGGACAAAAGCGTCTGCTAAATGAATAAACAACTGTAAATGTAGATGCGGAATTCATAATTATTTTCTACTCCATGCTACAGTTTCCGACAAGCACTCAACTTTACTGAAACAGTCCCCATCAACTTCCACTGTTACCAAATCAAAGGAGGTGTATCAGTACTAGCATTGCAACATTACTAAAACTGTGATCACTGATGCTTTTCACTGCAAAAGTACACTACCAGTCAAAACTTTTAGAACACCTCAATTTTTCCAGTTTTTATTGAAATGTAAGCATCTCTCATCCAGCGAATAACCTGAAATGGTACAAAGGTAAGCTGTAAACTGCCAGAGGTGGAAAAAAAAAATTCAGATTAACAAAAACTGAAATATAATACACATATCAGTTATAGAAAAACACCTTTTTCAGAGAAGAGGCAGTGAGTAAGAACTCACAGTTGTTCTGCAGCAATGCAAGTCAATTAAGCCTTGAAAGTTTATGCAAACAATTCCTACAGGTGTCCCAACTTTCAAGTCCTCTGTCTATATAAAACCAGTGTTTTTATATAGAACAGACTGTGACTAAACCTTCTTAAGCATTATTTGGACAGTATTGTACAGCAGGAAGTATTATATTACTGTCAAAATATACTGACCTTTATAACCCTTAAAAGTGTAGGCCTTTCCTTTAGAGAAATTGCTAAGAAAGCCAAGGTGTCAGCAAGTACAGATTCCCACATTATAAAAAGCACTTGGAAACTGGAGGAAACTAATAGGGAGAGGTCAGCCCCAAGCCACAACAAAACCAGAAGACAAGTTTCTGAGAGTCGTCACAGTAGGCTCAGAGGACAACAACTTCAAACACAGCTCAAGACTGATCGAAGTAAACAATTCTCAGTTTCAACTGTGAAGAGAAGACTTCCTGCTGCAAGTTTGACAGGTCGAGTGGCACTAAGAAAGCCATTGCTAAGATGGCAAAATAAGAAAAAGAAGCTTGTCTGGACCATGAAGCATTGTCAGTGGACTACTGAAGACTGGAAGAAGGTCTTAGGGACAGATGAATCATAATGTAAGATCTTCAGTTAATCATGTACAGTTTTCATATGCCGTCGAGTAAGCGAAAGGATAGTTCCTCATTGTGTGACACAAACTGTGAAACACATAGGAGAAGGAAGTGTGATGATCTGGGGCTCTTTTGCTGGATACAGAGTCAGCAACTTGCACAGAGTGAGTGGCACCCTGACTCAAAACTACTAGCAGAGCATTTTGCAGCACTATGCAACACTCTCTGGTGTGCCTAGTTGGCCAAGGGTTCATCCTACAGCAACATAATGACCCAAAACATACCTCCAGGCTGTGCCAGAACTAACTTAAAAGAAAAGAACAAGACGGTAGGCCTCAAATCATGGAATGTCCAGCACAGTGTCCAGACTTAAACCCCATTGAGCTGGTTTGGGATGAACTGGACAGAAGGGTGAAAAAAAACCAACCTACAAGTGCAACACACTTGTGGGACCTTCTGCAAGTGTTGGGAAAAACTTCATGAACACTATTTGATTTCCGTTGTAGAAAGAATGCCATGAGTGTGTTCAGCTGTTATATCTGCAAACGGTGGCTACTTTCACAAGTCAAAAATTTAGATTACATTCTGTTACAGAAAAAGATTCCATGATTTCTTTTGGATGTCTAATTGTTTCTTTGTTCTATGCTTTATTTTCAGAATACATTGGGCAAGAAATATATGCAATAAAAAAAAAACTGGAAAAAAAGGGGTGTTCTAAAACTTTTGACCGGTAGTGTATATATACAAACACACAGTGATGAGCATCACTGGTTTCTCTCAGTGATACAGTGTACAAAGATGTCAGGCTGTTTGAGAAAAGGAGGAGGGGTGGTAAAACAGACACACAGCACAGATGGTAGTTATACTTGCTGTGATGTTGTCATTTGATTATCCAGACAAAAATATAAAAACAAGAGAGGCTGACGTTTGCAAGACAAACACTATCAATGCACTCAAAACAAAAGCATTGCAAACATGCCTCAGTAAATTGCTGATTCAGCTGTATCTCACAAAGGGGTGACAATCTGTTAACTGTAAAGTCACATACAGTACACAGATATGGGTCAGTGTAGAGGGTCAGTAGGAACTGCAGGATCTGAGAGCAGCATAAAAGCAGAAATGGTCTCCAGTTCAGGACTTGGTGACTTAAGCACAACTAAGTTACAAAAGAACTCCAGAAGCAACACTGAACAGACACATACCATTACAGACTCGGACACACTTCTGAATGCAGGCTGCCAAAACATAGCCTGTCATTTTTACATGTCATGTGATCACAGAATGTGAACCTACTTCGTTGAACATAAGTTATACTTCTCTATTTTACAGACACTTTTGAATGACACACATACACACTGCCCACAAGTGATATAAAAAGAGGAAGGTGGACAAGCTGTAAAAGTTCATAATGTTGCACGTAAGAAAATGAAATGAATACATGTACGTACAGCCACCAAGAGTACAATGTAGATGTCTATGATAAAAGCAGTCACATAGTGGAAACATGTTATGACCAGCCAGCATTAGCATCCAAGACTACAGAGACTGTCTGAGCAGACAGAGAACGATGTCATAGACTATGCAGACAGAAATGCTGAGAGATGTGGGAGTGACCAGAAAGCCAACATCGAAACAACATCTAGCAGCCTGTTGGCTCAATGAGTAGAACATGAGGCTAGGAGGCAGAAGTTCTCCCGGTTCAAATCCCAGTACAGCCAGGTGTGTCCAGCAGCACAGACACTCAAATGCTAGCTCCCCAGGTGCCGCTTGTGGCTAACAGCCCGCTGCTCCCCTCAGGGGATGGGGTAAATGCAAAGAAGTAATTTCCTTCTGGGATTAATAAAGTACAATTAAAAAAACAGCTTCTTTACAGCTAAGATAGAGGACATGCACAATGCATACTACTGATACAGATGACATTTCAGTGTCCTACAGCTGAAATTAGTCTAGTTCACCCCCCCCCCCCAACATCAAGGTCTCTGCATGGTTGATGAGAAACCAAAAGCCAACAGTGTGACCGCAAAATAGAACCACCCATCTCCCCTCAAATCTAAACTTCTGCAAATTTGTTAAATGTGTGGTACTATAAAGAATCTATATATAGGGGAAGTTTCCATGCATGAAGAGCATGTACAGCTGGACCCTCAGAGAACGGAATAAAGTACAGTGATAGGTGTGTTCTACCAGTGAACAGTCAAAACGACAGGTTCCCTCAATTCAGGCATGTTTCATGGAGGGCTGAGAAACATCCACCCCATTCGATGAAAATACAAAACACAGAAAATTTGACAAAAGGGAAGTAAACTAAACATGCTGACATACTGATGAACTACAGAGAACAACTGTGTCAATATTCTGGTTGTTTTTCCAACACAGCTGTAGTGTGAAATGTTTTTCAATTAAAAAAATTATGATGAGAAGCCCACTCCTGAGAGGCAGACAAGATTCAACAAATTACGATCACAAAAGGATTAGATGCAGCTGTGACTATTGCGTCAGCATAAACATAACACCAACATAGCGTTGTGATACAATACAATTAGAAAACACAAAAAAAGGACAAATTGCTTAACAAGCACTGATCAGCACTGAGTAACGATGTACTAATTTTTGATACTAGTTCTTTATAAACTCACTCGGTTTCTCTCTGCACGGGGGCCGAACCATGCATGTACCAACCACCTAGAAGTCTAAGATGCATGACAGCAGCACTAAGAAGCAGTAGTCTATTAGTTTAAGAGTCTCCCAAGCATCTAGAAACTTCATGTAACTTGAGATAAATTCCTGTGTCCCAGACGAAACAGTGAATAAACCAGTTCCTAACACATGCAACTTTATCTCCACCCATGAGGCCCTGCTATACAGAAAATATCCACTTATACCATTTGCAAAATAATTTATACCACGAGTAATTTATTCATTGACATCCAAGGACATCTGCAAAGTTTATTGGTTCAAATAATTAACAACTGCCATTTTGACATTATTGCAGACCTTTACATGTGATGTGTGTGTCTTTGCACTTGCTTCCGTGCCTAACTCGCAGAGTACAGACACTGTATGGGATAGGATAGCACTTGATCCTTCCTGTGAACTAACCTTGGGTTGCACTTTGATGTTGAAGAAAAAGGTTAAAAAAAATGCCAAATGGGAAGGTGAGATGAAGGCACTGGAACTGCAGCCCCACCTGTGCAAGCATACTTCAGTGCTTGATAAAAAGTATCAATCCCTCACCCTGCACCCATAGTCAAGACCCTCACATGAAGCTCCTTCTGTAGGAATGTGTGCATGTCACCGGTGCCTCTCAGCATTCACCTTCAAATACACACACCAGACCCAGCTGGATTCTACCAAAACACACTGTCTACCAGTATGGGCGGATGCCAAGCACACCAAGACTGACAGCCATACATATTTCATAACCGTTTCTCATTTGTAACAAGAAGCCTAAAAGGAAACTAACTATAAGGCTGACCTAAAAAAAAAAAAAACTTGGTCACACAAAACCAGTAAACTGGACCGTTTTCCCCCGTTCCAGTGTTCCAATTTAAGGTATGAACACTAGAAGCCGTCATTTACATACTTTTTGAGAATGGATTCATAAGCAACTTAAAGCAGACTGTGCTTGTAACAAGCAGCCTACCAAGGCACACTCTCAGAACCTCCCGATGCCTGCCCAGGACCTCGTGCCGGCACACTCTCCACAACGGCTTTTTGCCAACGTGACAGCAGTCTAGTGTATGGAAGCCTGGTACTCCACTGTTCTGTTACTGTGCTAATCTAATCCAAACACCAGCCCTTCTTTCTGACTCAATCAAGAGAATGAAAAGACCACCCACACTCAAGTCAGAAACAAAATCCCACTACAAGCAAGGAGATGTCACTCATTTGGAGGTGTGGGGGGGGTTGTACATTGTACTTTTACACAACCTATACCGTCATATTATTTGACAAGTATTTCAATATGTACAAATCAGAGCATTAAAGAAACTGTACACTTTGGTTTGGTCAGCTTTAAAATCAAAACACCAATGACAGAAGGCAGTCTTGTTCACGACTCATTCCCATTTATACAATTTAATATGACAGTGAGTACTATAACAGTATGGGATAATACGTGTTCTGTACCTTTATGATTTTGTCGGCGGCCAGTTTGTCTTTGGGGACGCATATTAAAATGCTTTGGTTATAACACCAAGTCTAATTTGGAATTATCAAATACCTTAGTGATAGTACGAAAACAGAGGTTTGACCCAATTATTGTCTGAAGAGCGAAGTTGCCTCCATTTTAAAATAGCGATATTCCAGACGAAACCACACCGTTCCCAATACCTAGACTTCACATTATTTTACTATACACACAAAACGGCGGTGAAAACTCCACATCAACTATGAAAAGCAGACCATGGTATTATACAATTGGTATTAGAAGTTCGTGAGTTTCAGATACAAATATAACTGTCTGAACTGTAAAAAGACCTCGACAATTCAAGTGAAATGTGGTTTTTTTCACAAACGCAAACATGCATTACGTAACAACCATCGGCGGAGGATCAAAGCCCGGTCGCGGATCCTCGCGCTGATTTAAGGGTAAAATAAACACGTTTGCAATGTAACGCGGAAAGTAACACGGAGTTTAGTCCCGTGTCATTGTGTATCAACCTTACATCGAGACAGCTCCGGTTTAATTCTACTGACAGGACTGTTCAAGTGAAAACGCAAACTGAAACAGGACCCTTTTCAGTTATACCGTCGACAGGTCTAAAAACAAAGAATGGCTTTAAGACGTCGCAGTAGAACGAAACTACACGTTTCGTCCATGTTCGTTTTAAGTTATAGCATTACGTTAACATATTTTGCTGCAACAAGGTCCTACTACTACTACAAAGAAACAGTCGCCCTGTAGTTGCGTATACCAGTAATCGAAAAAGTGTATCAAGAGAAATTTTAAATGATGGAAGGAACACACGTGGGAAAACTACGGTTGCTTTAGAAAACAAAGACAAACCAGAGAAACAACTGTATCAAAAATCTAAACTATGCAATGTATAACTAACAGTGGCTACACAACTTATCACAATGGCATAGAAAAAAAATGTGATCAAGTTATTAGCTAAATGACATAGACCTCACCTGGCCAATGCAACACGGGGTACACATTTCGGACCTGTGGATGAAAATGTAGAAGTGAACTTCCTAATCTCTCCAAATCAGCACAAAAGATTTCTCCTCATAACACGAAAGATGTGGTTCAGTGAATGAGCGCGGCTTCCCCTTTACTCTTCGTTTGGGTTTCTCACTGAAGCGATGGCGTTGCAGACGAAAGCAAACCACAGTGTCTCCAGACGGCTGCAGCATCTACCGCCTCTATCCACCAAAACGCGAGTCTGCTGTTGACACACTAACAACTATGTGGTTCGTAACGTCGTAACGCAGTAACATCAAGACGATCATATCTGAAGTCACTCAATGGAATGTCACGATCTGATTTATTATAATTATTATTTATTGTTATTAGTGGATTCTTTGAAAAATTTACCCCATGAATTTCAACCACTTCCGCTGTCGTCATATTTCCACTTAACTGAATATGAAAGGACTGCATTATAAAATGCAACACTATTATGTTGACTTGGGAATGCCTTAAGAGTCACACATTACTGGCTTTTTAATAACGCGAATTCAATGATCGCTCGAAAATACTCAGTCGACAATGTGCATTATGATTTTCAAATTGTAACAAATCTTGTTTGTTCACCTCTATATAATAGAAACACCTTTAATCAAACCAACATTTTGACATGTTCTTTTTGTTTATTTGCCCGTATACGTCAATTTCACAACAGAGGTAAGACATCCACAATATGTAAATGTATTTCCAGAAATGTGTAGTAGGCAAAAACTAACGATAGTGTTTTAAAATCCACTAATTTCAGAATAACATTCGATTACACCCCCCCCCCCTCTCTCTCTCTCTCTGTCTCTAAATATATGTGTATCTGTATACAGATCCGATTTTTATGAACTCCTGCATTGGTGGTTTACCAGGTACTGTTCTTTTTCTGCGGAAAAGGAGGAAACATCATTTGTCTACATGTGAATCTTGGCATCTTTCAAATAGAACATTGTAATGTATTTGTCATCTTGCGTGTGGTTGCCAAAGAACGGACAAATTTTAAACACGTTTGGACGCAAACACAAATTAACGAAATCCCAGACTTATCATCCTTTGTGGCTTTGCTTCTCCATGTAATGAATTACTAAAGATCTGTATTATGAAGATGAACAGAAAACATCACTAGACCTTTTTCTATTTTGGAAAATAAACGGCTTAGAGAACAAGCGGTGCCATGACGATCCAGGGTGTTTTAGAATAATGTGACAATGACAAGACTTTCTGACCTTTGTTTTATGTTTGACTAAGACAAGTGCAAACATGAGAGGACAGGAATCCTGTATTTGTTCTGTAAACGAGAAGTAGATGCATCCAACTCTCCAAGATACTAAACATTTCAACAAGAATACAGAGAAAAGATGCAACTTTGGGTTAGATTTCCTTAGTAACCGTAATTATTCAAAATCAGGACACTAGTTTTGGGTTTGCTGTTTATTATTATTATTATTATTATTATTATTTATTTTTAATCCATTAATAATAAAAATGCATTACACGTAGCATGCTACTAAACTGCACCGATGCTTCAATTCTTTACATTCACGTAAAAAAATCTGCAGCCCCCACCAAGAGTACTTGATGCACCAGTATGGGAAACCCATAATTCACTGTTACATTTTGCCTTCATTTCCGTATGTTCTTGCACTTTTGCAAACCCACCCGTTCTAAAATGCTTTCTGAAACACGCAGATAAAACTGTGGCGCAGCCTTTAGTAAAAAAAAAAAAAAAAAAAAAAAAACTAACTGAAACTCATATCTCCTGTAAAAATCTGCTTGCAGCCATTTTCAAGAGCATTTTTGCTAGAAGTCTTTGTATGATATAGTTTATACATTTAGTGGTAGGAAATAAACATGGAATTCCTTTGAACACTTACCCACGTTTTGACATTGTAAATAACTTTTTCAGCCTAACCATATCGGTGACAAATTCTGAAAGTGACTGAATTTTACAACATATATTAAAAATTTTCCCACAAATCTTTTAAATACGGCCACTTTCAGGTTTATAATTTTACTTGTTTTTCTTTGACTGTAAAGCTAGTTCAAACTAGCCAACAACTTCATACAGCAATACATACATTTACTTTCTGGACAACTTGTCACATAAAGTCAGGCTACTTATTTTAACCTCATCAAATGGCTTCCAAAGAAGAAGTCCACCTGACCAGTGGCCCCCAAGTAACTTCAATTTGAGACCCCTGGTTTAAAACATTTGTATAAAGTCAATGGTACATTCAGTTACTAGCAGCTTATGTGGGAATCAATCTTCAGATGATTCTCACAAGGGGGTTACCACTGCAGATCAATCAAAGCCCAGTTAGTAAACTGCACAAAATGTAGCCTTCCCATTTTATTGAGCTTTGGAACCAGCACTGGATAGGATTCAAACCCTTAACCTTAGGGGTACAAGGGAATGGTACTAACCACTGAGCCACCTGGCCATGTTAATTGCTTCATATATTTTTGTACCCACAACAAACCCACAACACAAAATGCATTTGCTTGCAAAGTTTATTCACATACAATATGTACAGACTGAAAACATACAAAACTTAAAAAAAATAAATCAAAACAATTAACAAAAAAAGTGTCTATGGACCTTCTTTTTTTTTTTTTGCTGTATCCACACGATACCGCTGCATGACAAACTACTGACAGGTGGTATCTCAACTTCACTTCTTCAGCAGTCATGACGTTCTGGCTGCTGGTTTCTCCACACCAAACTGAGGCTCCTAGAATATCAATTTCTTCTTCAGGGAAGCTAAAAAGATGATTTTAAATACATAAATTAATTTGTGATGATGGTGCCACAGTTTGCTTTTTAAAGCAGCTATTTATGCCCAGTTCTACAACTAACCTCTATTGTCTTGTTGGCCTTTTTGGGGTTAAACTTCTCCACTCCAGGCATGTGACTGACAGAGCTACAGTATAGCAATTTAGGTAATTTCAAAATTGGTGGGAAATGTTCTGTCCACACCCACTCATTAGTTACACATTTGTCCTTACAGTCTCCTTAACAAATCAACTAACTATGCTCTTTATAATTACATGGGTATATTATAATTTTTAATTATTTAGAAACTTAATGTCCATAAGGCAAGCACTGCAGTGTGAGTTGTTTGCCTCATGTCATCCAGTCCCCAGTTGTACCACTTCAGTACTTTCCCTAGAAAGAGCTGTGAATAAAATTAGTTTTAATCTTTTTTTTTGTGGCTGAATATGCAGAGCATCTGTCTAAGTGACTTCCACGTCTAAGAGAACAGATTTCTGATTACCTGATTTCTGAAGTGCTGTTCAGTGACAACTGGACTTCAAGATTTCCAAGCAAGTCCAGTTGCCACTGAAAGGCACCTGAAATAGCAATGACCAGGAAAACTGAGAATCTTCATAGATTTCTGATTCATAACAGAAAACGTACCACCTCTTTGACAAACATAAAATGTTATATTACACATTCACATATTTATCTTGATGTAAAAGAATTTATATATATAAAAAAACTAAACATTTTGTCAGGGAACTGCAATCTCAACTGTTATAGAGGTTGAATGAAAGTTCTTACCATTGAGCCACTGTCAGTGTACAACTAAAACAGCAATATTTAGAATGCTGTAATTATCATAGTAATATTTACACACTGACTTTTTTTTTGCTTATGTGCTCTAAATAGCAATCCCAAGGCTGTAATCAGCACATGGGCTGTATTTAACTTGGGGGGAATGGCTGGGATCCAGCCTCCATTTTACCTTGTTCTATGGAATCTCGTTTTCTCTTGACACCGATAGGGAGATTTGTCTCTTTCAGCACCTCCACAGAGGAGTTGGGCCGTGGTAGCTGGGGGCCGGGCGTCGGTCCCGGCCTGTTGCTGAAATACCTCGTCTTCAAAGCCTGCCGAGAGACCGCACCAGTCATCCTGTGTTAAGAATCTGTACGTCACCCAACAAAGACCGTTAATGTTTTGAGCTACACCAGTGCTTGTGCTTGTCAAATCTCAACAGTCATTCCTGATGAGGCCGTGACACACGCGGAAGGTTCCTGCGGTGAAATGCAAAATCTTTTTTGTACCTTTTTTAAAGAAACACACCTTAGATAATTTAAAAAGAAACCATGAATGACACACGAAGACCTGACAAGAACTCTGTGTCTATGACCCAGAGCTACTCCAGAGCAACTTGGAGAGAAGACTGCTCACTTCTGGTAGTCAGCACGTTCAACTGTTTGGGCTGCCAAGAACTTTTGATAGCAAGCCCGGCTACCAATAGCTCCCATCTGCAAGCAATCGTTTCCACAAGACATGCTGCAAGCAGAGATCATGTGACATAAATGCAGTAGTGGGCAGCAGGGCGAATAAGCGGTTAGCTGTTAGCCCTACACTTCCAGATTCATCAGTCTGAAGCCAGGTCTGGCACTGTTTGCACATTCCCTCAATGGAAAAAGAAAAGAAAGAAAGAAAAAAAAAACAATCCTGAAAGAAGACAGCACAACAGAAGTAGTATGAATAAATCATGTGGAATGCTACACAAGTTAACTACATTTTCACAAATTAAACAAATTTCTCTGGGATTCCTGGGAATATTTTGTTCTAATGAAAGGAAAAAAAAGACTGTAAACATAGGCCCTGTCTATTTAAGAGCCTTCTGGATGGCTGCATAAAGTCAGCCTCCTACCTTTCAATTATGCTGAAATGCCTTCACCAGGGCTGACTTCCATGTCAACAAAACTATTTCTAAACCCAGGCACTTTTTAACATGAATTATGGTCCCTTGTTTGCTGTCCACTCTGTCCTGCAGGGTTCAGCCCCAGACCACACACATTACAAATATATAGCAACCAGGGAGCTTCTGAGTAAAGAAAAGAGAGCAGCAGACCATTTTAACTAGTTTTGGTTAATATGAGAAGAATGCTAGCTATTTAAAATCAATTCAATTTCCTTTCTTGTATTACTCAAGTTGCATCACTTTGATATGCAGGTATGGTGGAATCATATTTCATTTTCACTGTAGGACGCTAGGGGAGGCATGACGGCTCAGTGGGTTCAAATCTCAGTACTGTGTGTGCAGTTTGCCTGTTCTCCCCGTGCTTATCTGGTTTTCCTCCAGGTTCTCAGTTGTCCTCCCATATCCAGACTGACAAACCAAGACTGCCTTTAGTGTGTGAGTGTGTGTGTGTGTACCGTGAATGGTTGCCTCCCTGTTCAGGGTGTCCCTGGCCTTGCTACCCAAGCTGCCTGGGAAAGACTCCAAGCCACCTTTGACCCAAAATGCAATAAGGGGCGATGGATGTGGGACACTATTGCAAGTTAACCTGTTTAGCTACAAATAGATGACGATCAAATTAAATCAAGTCACCAGAAACCACTTGATGCGTTCCATAAGACCATGTGCACAATGCATACAGCGAATTACAACCTTTCATGGATTGCAGAAATTCACAAAAAGCCATAAAACTGTCTGATTACTCATTTCACTAGGGTCTGGGTGCATTAGCATGTGTCTGCAGAAGCAGGGAGAGGCCTGTTGGGAGCACGCTCAGTAAGAAAACATCTCTGATGCGAGGGCTTGGCTCTGCAGACGGAGGAGAGCCCAGAACATTCCACTTGGGTGGGGCATGGGAGGTGCGCATTCTTTTGGCACAAAATATTGTCAATGGTGATGTCCTGTCAAACTACCCCCGCCCCAAATCTCACCCACAATGCACGGTAACACCCTTTACTGTGGTCTGACTCCCGTTCAGCCTTTCTGTGCCCATGCAGTCCAACAATGCCCTTTACCTGAGTGGCTGTGACGCGGGTGCAGGGGTTGAACGTGAACAGGCCTTGCAGCAGCTCCAGCAGATCGTCGCTGGCCGCGCTGAATATGTGTTCCAGAGGCGTCCCTGGGAACAGCTTGAATGACACAAAGTCTGGGAGACTGCTCATGCCCTGTGGAAAAGAACACTCCATTACCACTCAGATACCATGTGGTGGTGATAGGCCAGTTCTCTTTAACATTATGTTATGTCATGTCATTCTCTTTAAGCCTACCAATCTGTTTTGACAACACAAATCTACTCAGTTTAAAAACAACAACAACAGCAACAACAACAAAAAGGGTTAACCCTGTTCCCTTACAGGCCATGTTTCTTCTGTCGGTGTGCCCAAAGCTTCAAATATTTTTGTCAGCTGATCCAGATCTGAATCTCCTGGTAGAAATGGCACCTATTTCAAAACACCAGGTAATAGTTATATTAGCAGCACAAATCTTATACACAATACACAAAGTGCCCACCAAATAATTGTACTAAGAGAAGTACATTCAGGGACCTGCATCAGCAAAGATTTCGCAGTAGATTACAAATTATGACCAAAATGTAGAACACATGGGTGACACCTAATCATCCATTTCCATTGTTTTGTAGAAAATGAAGGCAGCCAAAAGTCAGCAGGGTTTTCCCTCACATAAAGAACGCAGAAAGCGTGTGCACACGGTGGTGAAGACTCTCAAACACTGTGACTTTAGAAACATTGTTTTAATAAGCTTTTTCCCCTAACAAAATGCTATGCCAGTGCAGTCAGAAATTAATGAGTGCCATGCTTTCCAAAACGCACCCCACTGTGCTGGTAATCTTGTGGCTCAGTGACTCTGAGATGGCCAAGTGTATATCCCCTGTGAGATAAGATACTTCATTGTAGGGGGGGGGGGGATACATCACAAGCACTCAGGGGCATACACAACATCCTTTGATACCACTCAACATTAGGAGGTATGACCTTTGCCAAAGTCCAGCCACCATTGACTTGGTATAGTCCTGAGAACTTACCCTGAGAAGCAGCTCTGCCAGTATGCAGCCAACAGCCCACATGTCCACACCAACGCCATACATCCTAGCGCCAAAGAGGAGCTCGGGGGCACGGTACCACCTGAGGCAAAGATCGGGAATCAGCAAACTGGCATTTTTGTATTCCACTGGACCACGTCCTCCCTGCATCACCTTCTTCACACGTTTGTCTAAAGTCCTGACTGACTCAACACGTAATGTGCATTTAAAAAAAAAAAAAAAAAAAAAAAGTCTCATAAAACTCAAAGCATACCTGGTGACAACTTGATGTGTGTAAACTCGATTTGGGCTTCCAAACGCTTTCGCCAAGCCAAAATCTGCAAGCTTAAGGACTCCATTCCCGTCAAGAAGCAAGTTATTGGGCTTCAGATCCTGGGAAGATGGAAGATGGAAGATCAGATGCTTCAAAGTAAATGTAAAAATTAGCTTTTCTGCCAAGATAGAACATGCATTTGTTCCAAACCGGCAACTTTTCAACCAGCCATGTGTAAGAGCGAGTCCACCATAAATACATGGTTTTTATAGCTGCAGGCACAGAAACATGCAAGTATTCCACCACTAACTTACAGCAACTGAAAGAAGCACTTGACATTTCTGTTCTTTTTATCATTATGAATTGCAGCCAATTTCCCCTGACTAGCTTGAATCACATGTGCACAAAGGATTCAGAGGGTTCCCGTGACAATTTGGCAAAGTGAATCCAGCTCCTCTCGGAACACTGGGCTGACGACACTGCAAAGTTATAAGGGCTCACTGAGTAACTCAGAACCAGCAAAAAGGAAGGCGAGCAGCCGACAGAGTTACTGTTGATACAAAGCCTGTACTCATAGCAACACGCTAGGCCAAAAAAAGAGCACAACACCATCTGGTGTTCATCATTACTTAAAATTAAGGCATTTGTTTGGGGGGGGGGGGCTTGCAACATTATTTAAAATAAAAATGCAACAATCTATATTACTTTCTGGGAGTACAATGCCATATCATCGTTTAATAGTAATCAAGTTACACAATGTGCTCTTCATCAGTTTAACAGATAATGTGCGTTAGGCAGAAAGATGGGTATTACATCACAATTATGTTGCGAGTTCTCTGGAACAGGCAAAGTGAACGAAGTAGAATCTAGACATATATAGCTCACAGACGCTGAGGGGGAAAACATCAAATTGCTATTGTTCAGTCTGCATATAAGCGCTTTGAGGCATGCTGTTGCGAAAGGCGCTATATAAAAATAAACTATCAAAAGACTGGTAGTTCCAGTGAAAACCAGTTAACTGTGTGATGACATGGAAAAATGCAATTAATTTCCTAGCCCCTGTTACTAATAAAGGTTTTTAATTTGTATGCCAAGACAAACAACAATTGACAGACTGTGGTATAGATGGTCAACCAATTTAAGACACCACAATACTGAGCCTTGTGAAATTTTATAATTTTACAGAAAGGCACTGTAAAGTAGCACTTAGCATCTGTATGTACTGAGATGTAAATGAAATATCAGGGTACTAGGTATCCCAGCAAAACAGACAATGGTACATATATCTGCAGCTGGGACCACAATGACTGAGCGTTGTGCTGATCCAGGGCCAGCTATTTCCCCTTAAGGCTCACCCTGTGTAAAATCCAGTGTTGATGCATGTAGTCCAAGCCCTGCAGAGTCATAAGAATGTATGCCTTGATGTTAGCTGGGGTCAGTACCAGGCTGGTGTCCTTAATTATCACCTGGAAAACACAAAACAGTGCACGTTAAACTCAAATCGTATAAAATCTTTCAACAACTGAACTTGCCACTTACAGGACTTGTGTGTCCGATACTTTACAGCTGTCCTTGAATGTTTGCAAAAATTTTATAACAAGAAAAAAAACATGGAGTGTGATCAAATAATTTTGTATTATGCAATGGAAAAAAAAATCCCATTACTATCATTGTATTAATTACAGCTCAATACCAACAGAGAGAATAAACCTTGTTTATACTACATCCTGGAGACACAAGTTTAGATTTAAGCTTGGAATCCATAAAAAGGTGTGTGTGTGTGTATGTGTCTACCAGTCAGCCCAAACAACCAGGTGTGTCATTTATGTTCTATTCATATGTGTATTTTTCATACAGCAGCAAGACCCAAATGTAATTTAAGTACACAGACTCAGACATTCCACCTACTCAAAACCATACATTTACAGTGTGAAATTTCAAGGTTTTAAAATAAAATACATTCATTGTATATTTTACTTTTACTAACTTTGAAACAAGCTCATGTTTTTCTACAGCCAAAGAAAATGAATGTTATCTGTTGGGACTGGCTCTGAAGGTCGCACTGTTCCAGGAGACAACTTAAACAAAGGCTCTCTCCAGAGGAGGAGTCCTTCATGGGACAGCTTGAATTAGGAGTGGTCTTAGTAAGCATGAGAGGAGGAAAAAAAAAGTATATTTATACATTTATAAAAATCGTAAACAAACCACACATGCTTTGAAACCAAACTAACAGTCACCTAAACTGGCCGTAGTTTAAACAGCTCTGTAATTCATCCTGAACAAAAATATAAATGCGACCGCAGACCATGAGTAAAAATATAAATGCAACACCAGACCATTTGCTTGAAATGGTATGATGTTGCATTTATATTTTTTGCTCAAGGTCTGATGTTGAGTTAATACATATATTTTATTCCAGTGTACATTAAACACTGTTTCTTTATTTCTGGCAACCACCCATGTTAAATAAATGTTAAGTTAGGGTAGCCATGACCCAGAGACTACAAGACAAAAGGCCAAAGCTCAAGTAAACCATGTAGGGCCAGAACAATTTTCTCAAAACAGACCCAACTTGGAACTTGGAACTTGGAAGCATTAACATTAATTCACAAAATCTTGCAGCTCCCTCTAGTGGATAGTTTCTACTTGACTGTTTCGTGCATTTCTTCCAGTATTATTTCAGAGCACGAGTACATTTCCTGTGTACGTAGAATCGTAGTTAGAGGCTTAATCAGAGAGTCTGAGACATGCTTTTTTACACAATACAGCAATAATTATACATAAAGCAAAAACAATGGAGAAAATATTTATAAAAAGAACTGACTATGTACCGACCCTGGAAAAAAAATTATGGAACCATTACACCTGGAGGATGTTTGTCCAGCTTTTGTACTTTGTAGCAAATAAACAAATGACAGAAAACTAATTTTGTTAAAATGTTGAACATTGTGGCTCTGGGGAACAGACCTCATAAAAATCAAATGCAATTTTGCTTATCTGTATTTTTTTCCTCCATATCACAAAAAAGGAAAAAAATTATAGAATCATCAATAAGAACAGCAAAGAAAATTAACAATTGATACTTTGTTGCAAATCCTCTGGCCTTTATGATGGCCTGAATTCTTTAAGGCATAGACTTGATTAAAGAAAAAAATATTCTGATTCAATCTGGTTCCAACTGCATAAGACGTTTTTAAATGTTATCTTAACATTCGTTTTAAAAAAGCATTATGCTTGAAACACCAACATCTCAAGAGGAAAACCAGGCAAAAGACCTGAGGGAGAAGATGCAACAACCAGCTAAAAATAGTTATAAATAAAAACACAAGAGATATTGCAGTTAAAAGGGTAAGCAAAATGATTCCACATGGGCCATTTGTTACTCCAACTAGCATTTTAAAATTTCACCTCCTTTGATGAGCATCTATGGGTCCTAACCTTGCTTTGAATATTAGCTATAACAGGATGCTACCTACTTTATAACGTACATTACCCGTTGGCAGCAACAGAACGACACTTTGTTGAACTGGTACGGGAAGCCTTTCTATTGTACTATTGTTCTACATTGAACACTGACTCCAGCAGTAAAGCGACTGTCAAAAATTACTTTTTCCAGTCAATCACACTGTAGCAACTGCAGGTAGCAAAATTTACATTCACATTTACCTTTGAGAATTATCTGTTGCCAAGCCAAAACAGTCTTTCCAACCTTACAATACTAACAACTGTTAACAACAAATGCAGCTAAAAATAATACTCTTTCCACCCCTTCATTCAAAAGCCTTGCATGTTAAGTCTTGTCTTTTCACATTAATGTAAAAGGTGTCCCTTGCACCAGCCTAGCACAGCTGTCTGTTCTCATGTAAAAACAAGATGTTCCAGACACGTCATTAAATGGGAGATTATGGGCTGCAAACAAAGCAGTAGCAAGAGAATTTAGATCTTTAGGATTTCGGCAAAGACCTCAACTTGCTATACTGTGACACAAGCCTGTAACAGGTAGCTTCGGTCTTTACACCAATCATCGTTTAGCACTGGCAACATCTTGTGTAGCCACTTCAAAGTCTCCAGTCAGTAAGGCATAGGACTGCCTTATGTCCCGTATGCTTTCATGGTTCTGCAGCCTGTTCATCACTTGCTGTATCTTCAGAGAATAGCAGCTTATTCAGATGCATCATTTTAACCGTCCATTGCAGCGAACACCCGACAGCACCTTACTGCTGGCAAACACCTGCATTATGTTCTCCCCTGATGACATTACACATATTGACTTTAAATTGTCATTACATGACCATATCACCTCAAGTGCACATATACATCTGCATAAACATCATTGATCAATACAAGACAAAGTACAGTATGTGCAACTAACATATAATGTGCTCAGAATTAACTTTCCCATGTCAGTTACATGCAGCAGTGATTACCCCATTAAAAATATGCAGGCTTATCATTGCCCCACCGTTCTCCACTATGTACCCGCAAGCCATGTACATGACGTCAAGAGAAACAGCTTTTAGCAATGCCGCATGCCAAAGGGACACAGAACGACAGCACAAAGTAAGGATCATGTGACCTAGGAGCCCAGACCCTGCAGCCACCTACCTCAAGATCCGTCTCCATGTAGTCAAACACCAAGCTGATGTTGGATTTGTGTCCAAAGGCATCGAGCAGCTTAGATAGGGGTTTAAAATAAAATACAAACACATCACTCAGTGAACTTCATATTAAAAATACTACTGGAAACAGTATCTTCTTTTAGTCTTTCTCATACAAAAATGTTGGTTCTCTCTAAAGCACATCAGTCAACTTTTTAGCACAGATGAGTGCCAGTAAAGGTAACTGAAAACCAGTTTCTCTAAAAATGTTCTAAAAACTACTTGCACAATTAGTGAAACACAAGAACTGGAACATTAATCCACAGAAAGAACCCAAACAACTTTAAACTAAATCAATACAAAGCAGCATTACTCAGAATAAGAGTTTTGTAAAATCAATCATATCAATTACTGTAATATAAGGTTTTTCTAATTGTGGCCATGTAAATGCTCTCATCCATTCTAGCTCAGGATTCCTAACTGAGCAGAAACCTGTTGGATATTACTTTTTTGTCTTCATATTATAATTACTCACACTAATGAATTACACTTTTAGAAATAACAATAAACTGCAACAATAATACTAACAAATTTGAGGCCCAATGGCTCTCAACCTATAAACAGTTAGAAACTAAAATAAGGTAGTGCTGTGTTAAATCAACATTAAGTCACAAACAAATATACAAACATAACCTAACTGTTAACCCTGTACAGGGTCATGGGTGGCCTAAAGTAAACCTCACCATGAAAGTATTGTCTTTTTTTAACTTCAGAATTTAATGAAACCTCAAACTCTTTTAATCAGGATATTTGTACCAGCATTTGTCTTTTCTCCTGTTGCATTTTATGGGGAGATTTAAGCCTTTATTATACAACTGTGCTGTTCAGCTTTGTTCATGGCAAACTTCTTCTAAATTGAGACACCTACTGCCATCTACTGGACCGAAAAATAAAAACAAGATCCCCCAATTCAGATAAGAATTTTTCACAACTGAGCCCTGTTTAGGGACACATTTGTGAATTTATGTTTTGTAAGCAAAACATCTAGGTGTATGACCTGGTTTTTGGGACTGTCTTAAAGCTACTACAAGTTACAATAACATTTCAGAGTGAAGGAAAAACAGTCAAGTCTGAAATTTGAGAAACACACTAGTGCAGCATAAATATTTCTGTGACCCCACATTCATCTGAGAGAGAGAAAAAAACAAGAAAAAGACTACTCAGGCATTCATATTAAGTGACTTCACTTATATTAAACACAGTAAAGTATCAAATTGAAAAACATACTCCAATTATGTTGGGGTGACTTAGTTCTTGTAGAAGCTTGATTTCTCGTAGGGCTGTCCTGTTAATACCTAACAGAGAACAGTAATTGTTACATACGAGGAAACCAGGCTTTGAACAATGTAACGATGGTGGTTACGGAGGTCTCATTACAGGGACACACAGAAACTACTGGAAGAAGTAAAACAATCCAGTAACCCAATTAGAAACGTTCTGACCACTTTGTAAAAAAGCACATGGACATATAAAAAATTATTTTGGGAACATGGCAATCCAGTTTACAACTGGCTTGAAAATGTAAAACAATGCAAAACACTTACCATCCTTAGCCTCAGCTCTGTGACCAACTTTAATCTGAAAAGGGAAAAAAAGAGAAACTGCACTGTTTCCTTTATCATAATTAACTTTAGTTTCATTAATATCTATAACCCAAAGAACACGTCTGTTTATGTTCCGTTTTAAGATATTAAAATATCACATACAAGCAATATCAATCCCAAGTACGATATGCCTAAAAATCAAAACAAAGTCGTGACTGTAATATGCAACTGCAGATTAACATAAATAAAACTACTGACTTTTATCCGATATTTATATACAGTATTAAGGTAAATTATAAGATGATTACTGCCGGAGTATTCGTGATTTACAGTCTACATTATTAAATAAAAGTTACCTTTTTGATAGCAACTATGGTGTTTGTATTCTTATCCCTGGCTTTATACACAGTGGCAAACTGTAAAGGAACAAAAAGCAATACTTTGCTAAGAAACCAATGTAAACTTAACAACAGAGTACATCGTGACTCTCTGAACCGCTGTCAATCTTAATGTGAAGGAAAATATAACTACAGCTATTCACAGATTACGCGTTCAATAATATCTAAATTAATACTCTTATTGCACACTACCTGACCCTCCCCAAGAAAATCGAGCTTTTCGTATCGTTTTGTCCTGGACTTGACGTCCAGCGCCATTGCCACCAGTTTAAAGTGACGGAGAGCATCAGCTTCCTACACGTGGTGTTAAAGCTCGCGCTCTTCTTCCGGGGTAAGCGCGGGCACGTGAACGCAACAAACGCTGCTGGGACCTGCGTGGCTGTACGGTTACGTTTAGACAGCGCACAATAACTGTTCATAACTGTCTGTGCGTTCACTACATTAAAAACATATTTGTAGTATTCTCGATATCGTTTATAAAACGGTTCATGTTTTTAAGTTCTTGGAATCTGTGTGAAAATCATGAGTGCTGGGGGGTATGTTTATTATTAAATTATTAGTATCAATAACTACAAATAGTAAAATTTATTTGTTTTTCGATATAGACCGTAGTATACCGCTGATGGGTTTTCCCTTTGCTTTGTATTGCCGTTACACAGTAATTTCCAAGATACAATGTGGCGTCTGATTTGGAAAATGGTGTCTTGGGGGCCCTTTATAGCCACACATATATTCTACCCATAAGGAGAAACGGCCCTGAAAAGAGTCACAGGTGAAAACTGGTGGTTACCAGCGAATATAAAAAGTCATTGATTGTAGTGGAACTTCTTTTCTTGCTGAAAAACAAAAGTTTTATTTAAACAGCTCATCAAAGACCTGCAAATGTAATGTTTGCAGGTTTTGCAAAGATGTTAACTGACCCTTTGATCCATCAACATGTTATATAATCTGGGTTATTTTTTCTAAATTATCATGATACACTGTTAGTTATCTTGGTCTGATATCTGAAAATTATATCTGAAATATCACTAAACTTGACACTGAATAAATCATTTTAATTATTTCATGTTATGTTAGGTCACTGCAATTACAAGAAATTAAAAAGTACTGGAAAATACTAATCCCTTTTTTTTTTTTACATAAATTCATAGTTTATGCAGAATATTCCACTTTAACATGTGACTATACTCACATGTGCATTTTTATAAAAGGCTCCTTTGTGTCATCTTGTGTATAGCGTACCATGTTTGTTTGATTCCTTTAAGCAATTTAATCAAAAACTGGGACAGCCAGCTTTTTTGTTGGAACTCAAAGGTGATACGTTGGACAGGCAGAAATTACGTCCTGTACTTTTTACACAGCTTCAGAACAAGGTGCCTCAAAGCACTTTGCAGACGAAATTGCAGATATTACAACAGAAATAACAGCAAGTGAATAATTGAAATTAAGGATAAAGCCAGACAACGGCGGAAGAGAGGAACCAAAAACTCCACAGTATGGAGGAAAAACAAAACCTCTGGGGTCCAGAGTTGACTGGCTTCACAGCCCATCCTGAGCATGCTAACATTACAGACTACACAGTTTATAATGGAGACTATGAATGTAAATAGCACTATATAGTCCTTCTTTGCTCCAGGTGTTAGAGTAACCTTGTGTGAAGGCCTCATCCAAGGGGGTACAGTAGGTGTCACTAAGTCCCATAACATAATATCACAGTTATATTGGCATGTACAGCAGCATTAATTGCAGTGAACTATGGAAACTGTTGTGGGGAAGCTAAATCAAAGAAGTAGGTCTTCAAGTCGGGATTTAAAGAC
The DNA here is from genome assembly GCA_025773905.1 of Chitala chitala. Classification (NCBI taxonomy): domain Eukaryota; kingdom Metazoa; phylum Chordata; class Actinopteri; order Osteoglossiformes; family Notopteridae; genus Chitala; species Chitala chitala. The sequence continues at coordinate 11,338,682 of JABJVR010000035.1, forward strand.
TGAGACCAATCTGGCATCCTGTATGTAACCAGGCACACTATTCCACAGACTATGGGCTTTGTAACTAAAAGCTCTGGCACCAATACTTTTATGCATGTGTGGAATGGTAAGAAGGCCTGAATTCTGGGATCTCAGGAAACAATTTGGGGTATATGGATTAACTCTGTTAGATATACTGGTGCTTTGCCTTTGAGTGCCTTATATGTTAACAATGGAACTTTGAAATTCATTCTGTACTTAAGAGGAAGCCAGTGGAGTGAAGTTAGTACTGGACTTATATGGTCATACTTTCTGCTTCCAGAGATAATTTTAGATGTGTTGTAAAGTGTTTAGTGTGCAGTTTGTACTTCCAGAGAGTAAAGCTTTGCAGTAATCTAACTGACTGTCAACAAAAGTGTACACAATTTTCTCAGTATCTTCTGTAGTAAAAAATGTCACAGCCTGGCAATATTTCTCAGTTGCAGGAAGCACACCTGTGAAACTCCATCAACATGAGAACCAAAGGTGAGGTTTGAGTCTAAAATGACACCCTATATTATGCATTAAGTGTCTAATGCGCAGATGTTCACAGCATTGAGGGCTGAACTGAAAGCGCTCCTTGTAAGATCATTACCCCCACACAACAAGATGTTAGTGTATCTGTGTTTAGTGATAAGCAGTTTGTGCTCATCCACCTTGCAATGTCTTTGAGACATTTAACTAGGGTGTTAGCTGATGCATTATCATTTGGTTTAACCACAAGGTATAACTGAGTATCATCAACATAAGTCTGATAGTTGATATTTTACTTATTACTTAAAGGTTGCATGTAAAGGCAAAAGAGTACTGGGCCCAGCACAGGTCCCTGTGGCACTCCATATCAAAATGGTCATTCAACATTTGAACTTAATTGTAATAGTTTGTGAGATATGAATTAAGCCACATAAGAACAATTCCGCTAAGGCACATGATATTTTGAAGCCGGTATGCCAGAAAAGAATTATCATTGGTATCAAAGACAGAACTAAGATCTAATAGAACCAGAGCTGTTATGTTGCCTGCACAAGATGAGATCATAATATGGTTTACAACTCTAGTCAAAGCTGTTTCTGTGCTGTGTCCTTTTCGGAAGCCAAACTGAAACTTATCCAATAAACTGTTAACTTCCAAGTGAATCTGTGCCACCGTGACTGTTTGGCTTCCTGGCTTCAGTGTTATAATAGATAGACATGCCTTAGGATGCATTGATCGCTGCCCTGCTCTCCAGCTGGTAAACATGTTCTGCTTGGTGTCACTCTGTCCTTTCTTCTCATTACTATTACTGGCAGAATCATGGATATTTGCATTTAGTAGTGTCTCCCTAGCACAGGCTCTCAAAGCAAGGGCCTGACTGCACATGATCACCTGAATCATGTTCCATAGTAATTGTTGTTGATATGAAAGGTCAGTATTCTGTTAACACACTGGTATTCGCTCACCTCCAAGAAACACAACTGATTTCATGACCTCTCCTGGACCTGCATGGAGTCAAGTGCTGTGGCATAGAGTGCTGGTTGGAATCAGGTGGTGATTCTGGAGACACATATTATAGACTGGTACTCACGGCAGGGAGAAGACTGCTAGTCTGTTGTGTCAGGGAACCCCAGGCTGCAGCTGTTGCTAGTTAGTAGGGTTCCGCTGTTGTAAGATCTATAATGAAAGTGTCACCTGATGCATCACTATTCCTTTGTCCACCTTGACCAGACTGTTGCTCTCTAGTGCAAATAGACCTTCACAAGCATGAATTATTGACAAACACCACCAGAGAACAATGTAATAGTTAAAGCAGTGCTTTGGATAGAGACTATAGTAAAAGTACAGGGATGAAAAGCTGTACTTCTTACCATGTAGATCTAAACTAGTAGTCACACGAGGTAGATGACATTAGAAGAAAATAATAGACACTAGGTGGGTGACAAATTGCAACAAGAACAAATGGCTAATGATTGTAATATTTTAAAAGCACACTGGCACACAATGTTCGTTTGCATTCTACCTGCATCCAAAGGGATTAGTCTCTTTGTTTATTGTGTCATACCCTCAGGCAATCTGTTGAAACACCTCTCCTAGAACAGATGGTATTTCTTCACATTGCCTGTTTCATTTAGTTATTTAATATGTCAAAAGGAAAAGACTGCTGATAAGGTTTTACCACTCTTTTAGTGCAATGAGAAAATGAATGATGAAATTGAGGTTACTTGAAACATCTCAAACAGAAGCTATGTGTAATCAACACCAGGGATGGACTGGGACTTGAAAACAGCCATGGACAAATCATTTACAAACGAAATGTCTTTGAATATTGTTGCCTGGGGAGGTGGATATGCTCCTACAAACCATTTATGTTGAACTTAATGGGCACATGCACACTTTGAACCTACTGTATAGTGTATTTTATGGTAATTATGCCTGTTGGCTGTCTACACACTAGGTCAGGTGGCTGTTCTGGAATTTGACAGAATGTCCAGATTATGAGTCCACCTGTGATCAACATTGTCTAAATGCATGTATGTTAACAGTGCTATCGAAAATGTAAATTAACTATCTTGAAACAAAGACTTCACAGTTTTATATCCTTTTAAAATTTAAATGCTAATGTATAAACACTTTTGTTGCACAACACCTGCACTTTTCAAATTAATAAATTGATAAGAATTAAGTAAACACAGCCCCAAAACATGTAATAAAGTTTGGCAAAATACATTATTTTTCTCTGATTGTTAGCAATGAATACAGTATATGAAATATTTAAAGAAATTGATTGCCTGTTCAAAACGTATATAAATAATTAACAATTCCAGGAAATTCTATGTAGGCCTATATGAGCACTTTTTCTTGCACCCAAAACAGAAAGTCTTTTAAAAATGAATAACTCACCATTAATAAAGATTATTAAGCGACACCTTAAGAACTGGTTGACACCTCAAAGCTGCTTTTTTGGAAGGGTAAGGTTGTTAATATGAAAATTTCACCCAGGGTCAATTTTCTTTTTAAAAACCTTTCTTGCAAATACGAGTACTTTAATGCATATGTCCATAGTAAAAACAGGAATAGTCACAAATTTACAAAACTAAGTCTTAAGGGCCATAACTTTTTTCCATACAATTGTGTTTTGGCATAAATTTAGAAATATCTGTGAGTTCTATGGTTGAAATTGAGATGCTTAGATAAAATATTGAAGCTATAGCAATCCTTTAAAGTTGTGTGCACCCTCTTCGATTGTTCCTGTTTTCTCTGTGGTATCCTCATATGTTTGGGCACTTCCCAAAAAGCCAGTGTTTCTTGGAGCAATGTGCATTCTGTCCTGTAGAGAATAACAGACGTGAACTTCAAGCTTTGCCCATAGCTTTAATGTTTTATTTCCACATATGGAAACTGTCTTAAACAATACAGATGATTACAGGCTGAGTATATGGCTTCACCTAGCCAAAAAATGTATCCTACTCTTATGGGTGTCCCCACAAAATTTACCAGTGAAACACTCAATGTTTGTACTTTTTTCAACTTGAAAGACTTGACCTTTAAAATTCATAACAAAGTTAATACATTTTGAAAAGCTTGGGCCTTATGAGAGCTTCTAAATATCGAGCAAGCTTTTCTTTTTAAAATTCACTTTCATCACATTTAGACTTTTTTTTTTTTGTCTTTGTGTATTCATGTACAGACATAGCCAAAAGTATTGGCACCCCTTTTATTTTTATTTATTTATTTATTTATTTTTAGAACATGTTAAATTGTACATCAATAGCAAAGTGTCTGCTCTATGAAATATAGAACAAAGAATAGTGGATGACTTTTGTCAGTTTCGATTTATTTCACAGAGACTTCTGACTCTTTTACCAATGCCTTTGGGTGTGTATCTCTCTCTCTGCTCTCTCTCTCTCTCTCACTATATATATATATATATATATATATATATATATATGTTGGGGCCTGTTCTTTTACAGACATGTGACAATTATGTGATCTAAGAGCTTGGCACAACTGAATAGTGTTTTTCATTTTGTATGTACAATTGTTGTAAATCTATAAGAATTAAAAAAGTTCTGCCCTTAGAATTATATGAAATAAGACCATTTTTGTCATGGGTCAAATATGCATTACAATTTAGTTATTAAACAAAAGCTTTTTTTTTTTTTTTTTTTTACTGTAACTCTGGTCAACGTCACTACCAACACCTTGCCAGATGGGGTCTCTCTTTCCATTTACAAGAAAATACGGGCCTTGCAGTCGAAGTAATAATGGCTCAACACAGTTTTTGAAATATTCAGCGGCAGAAAATTTGACCCCCTTCTTAACATACTCTAAAGTTATTGCATTATATATAATTTGTTTCACACTCTTGATTCCAATACTATTCAATCTGTTGTTATGGGCAGAAGAGGAAGCAGTATGTATAGCAAGCAGCCAGAACAATGTCACCATTCAAGTGTAGAGTTTGATTATTCACCAAAGCCATATCACAATCCAGACTAAAAAATCCAGAAATAAAGGTCACAAGCCAATAGATCTGTTTGTTGGGAACAAAACACAAGGGAATGTCATACAGCTGGGACAAAACAGGACCGAGAATAGCCCAAAGACACAGGGACTCAGGACTGCTTAGTACATAAAATGAACTGGCAATACCCCACACAAGACCTGGGCATTAGCTGAACACATATAGATAGCAAGGAGGAAATGGCAGACAGATTGTAGAAGGGAGTCAGTGAGTGGTAACTGAATAATTGCACAATTGATCAGAATGGCCATGTCTGCATGTTACTTTGTGGTTTGTGAATGGGGCTTCATTACAGTAGGGTAAACTGACAAACACGTCATCCTTTCGGACTGGGGAGATATTTAATCACGTTAAAAATTAAAATGTATTATATTTTAAAATTGTAATTCTGTATAATTGTAATTGTATTATGTAATTGTAATGATGGCATTATATTCTAGATTGTCATTCAAAGTAAAAAGGGGAGCTGTATTCTCCTTTTATTTGAATTACAGTATTTATTTGTTATAACACATAATTCCTGTTATGGAAAGAAGTGTTATTTACAATTCATTTTTTTTTTATTTTTGGCATTGTTAAAGCTCGTCAGACTGACTGTGGTAGGATTTTAATAAGTTCATAACCTTTCACCTTTTAGTTTATGCCTCTCCATTAGCCATAATGCTGGTATAATGTTGTTTTAAATATACATTTTTTTGTTTTGAGGGCAATTTTGATTTATTGGTTGTAAAATGTTATGTTTAAAATATAAACATAAAAAATGCTGCGCCCATATATTTGCCTATCTTTAAAGAAATTAGTGTTAGCTGCACATATGCACAGTACCATTAAGATTTAGCAATTGCACTTAAAAGAAAGGCTTGATGACAGGTCGGTAGGCTTTACTGGCAGTGAAATATGAAAGAGGAAACATCAGCTGTCATCTTTGAATAGTGTGAACCCCTTCATGATGCCTTCAACTGAGAGACATTGAAACTTTTTTATCAGTCAGACAGGAAGTGTGTTTCTGTTGACTTCGGAGATAGGGAGAGTCAGAGCATGCAAGGATTTTTAATTATGTGGTTTACATTATTTAGGTGCATTACAGACTCTTGTCCAAGTCAGTTTGGTTTTTTCACTTTAAAAATGGACTAGTACACTACCTTGGTCCAGAATACAACAAGAATGGTCACTCCTAATTGCTTGTACTTTCTTTAGTATAATAGTGTGTTATTTATGCATTTTAGGTTAGATTATTATTAATATGTGCATATCAAAATGCATTTAAGACTTCATTATGTGCAAGTAGGTCACTGGAAATAAGAAATGACCAGCCTCATGTGAAGTACAATATATGAGTATTAATACAGCGCTTATTCCATTTTAGATTAAACAACAACCTAAAGAAGCACAGTAGAATCTGTACAAATTTACACATATTCAGATCTTTGTGTTATTTTTATGAGCCATTGCAAAATGTTCTCATAATTATTATGATAACGATCATTAAATTGTAGGGCTTATCTGAATCTAAAGAAATTGGGCAGAAAGATATTTTTAGAAAACATTAGTGTCTACGTACTTTCGTGGTTAAGAATCCACAAAATTTTTAAACGAACAGTTCTGATAGTACGATCTTTACCTCAAAATCCACCAATGTTGGGACCAGATGGTCATTTTATGTTTTCGGACTTAACATACATGAGACTTTAAAGATAATTTTATGCTGTTGGCTCTTGTAGAACACATTTTATGTGTTATTAAAAGTGTTCAGTTGCTCTTATGGGTTTGGGGGATCTTAATGCAAATAAACCAATAGACATGGACATTTTAATCGCAACAGAATATCTAACAAATGCAAAAACTGACAAAAGCAGATGAGTAATTTAACTCAAGGTAGGCCTACATAGATTTACACATTGTGAGCTTGTGGTCAAAATGTTAGAGGTTCTGCCCTCGGTGCAGAAGTTCTGAAATTGTACTGATGAACAGTTTGCTTAACCAGTGCATAATGGAAGATATAATTTACAGCGATCCTGATGTGCAAACACTTGGCTCCATCTCTTGGGTTGTTATTTTTGGAGCTCACCTCAGCTTTTGCCTGTAGTTTGTCTTCTCTGGTGTGTGGTAAATCGATCATCATAAAAGGAATACAGTTTGCAGGAGCAGTAAAGGCTCCTGGTGTAGGAGGTCAGCTGTCGGGGGGGTTCACAGATCACGGTAAACAGCTTATTAAAATTCACAGATCTGCACAGGCGTGTGGCAGGCAGCAAGGGCTCCGAATTTACTTCTATCCAATTAAATTACAGAAATCAATGCCGTTTCACTCTGCGCTGCTCCTCGCAAGCAAAATTGACCTATATTTTTTTTTACTAGGAAAGGGACAATGGGACAGATTTTTAAATGATTACTTTGTCCTGACAAGCAGTATTGGTAGTAGTTGTCATTTTGTCCTGCTGTTTTTGTAAGATAAATCTCAGGGTAAATCTTAGATTGGTAAAAGAGAACTGATGAAGAATGAAATGACTGCTAGATTGGCAACATATTTTTGTGAAATGAAATTTATGCATTTTTCAGCAAGTTAGCACAAAAGGTACAAACATACACATATAGTATTAATCATTTTACACAAGGGTTTAGCAACACTTCACTGTGCAATTATTTAACCATCTGATCACTCTGTTCTCATAGCCTTGGCTTGAACTCTCACAGATTGTCAGCAAATTGGTTAAACTCATAATTTATTGCTGAGCATGCTACAACTTGCCATTTCAGTAGAACATTTCATGCTTAAGCGATTATTGTTAACAATTATGAGAATTTAACGTTAGAACATTTTTATTGTCAGCAGTTTATGTATAAATTTGTTTTTGTATGGATTTTGATTGAAGTTATCACTACAACTGATACAAAATAATACAGAATCAAATACACACTATTGCTTAAGAAAATTGTGCAGACAAATTTTCCATTGAAATGTAAAATCATGAAACGGGAATGAAATTGTAATTGATTGCATCTCAATAAATTAGGAGACAAATGAGTGTGCTGCACCTGCAGTCTGTGGGTACCAGCTGCTTGAAGAGTGACCTCAGTCTGACGGCTTTTTATAGCAACACCGCCAGCACCTGGAAACTGAATGCATTTTAAAAGTGTATTTCATTAAAAGCAATAGCATGAGAACTAATTTGGACATTGACCATAAGAAATGCATATTATTAATCGCCCAGTGTAATTTTCCATCCATCCATCCATCCTTTTTACTATGCAATGGATTTTAACGGTACTGGTGGAATTCTAAAATATCTCCAGTACAGTCTCTGATGGTTGGCTCATACTGAGGGCTGGATGATACTGAGATGAGGGCTGGTTAATGTTGATGGCTGGATCATACTAAGGTGAGGGATGGCTCATAATGGGATGAGGGTTGGTTAATGCTGACGGCTAGATCATACTAAGGTGAGGGATGGCTCATAATGAGGTGAGAGCTGGTTAATGCTGAGGGCTGGATCATACCGGGATGAGGGCTGACTTATACTGACGTGAGGGCTGGCTCATACTGTGGGCTGACTCATACTGACATGAGGGTTGGCTCATACTGTGGGCTGGCTCATACTGTGGGCTGACTCATACTGAGGTGAGAACTGGCTCATACCAGTTTGAGAATTGGCTCGAAGGTCTCCAGCCAATGGAAGTCACAGTGAAACATTCAAAGAAAATATGTTTTAGTTGGAACAATGTAATATAAAACCACCACAATGAGACTGATATGTTTAATGCCCTAGCTTATTTGTTGCATAATAACAAAATAACATTATGGCATTTTATATAAGGTCCCTGCCATTCTCAGTCCCTTACAGTAGTTTCCTCTGCTACACGTAAATAAAAAGCCCACTAGACATTTGACTATTTGCCTGTTTTGTAAGACAAGCACAGCAGTGCTTGCATACAGACATGAGATGAATGGAGTGTAGCCAGGAGAAGAGTGGGTATAATGCACTGGAACAAAGAGGCCCATTAGCGCTCTGGCATTAAAAAGCTTTTAAGAGGGAGACGCTCTAGCTTTTGGTCAGCGGGGCTGTAGAAAACAAGGTATTCAAGCTGAGTGGTAAGACAGAAACTGATGGCTTCCAAAACAGAACCCATGATGAAAATGATGCAGTTTATGGGCGATTATCTACTGCCATCTGAACACAAATGGAGTTCCTTTTCATCCTTGTACATTTCAAATTTTGCACACAGCTGGTTTTGTTATGGCACCAGTTTTCCTGTTTTAGCTTTGAACGTGTCATGTCAGATATGCTAGCCTTCACTTTAAATTTGAAAATAATTAGCATGATAGGTGCGTGCGATCTACGCTGATCAGCTGCTACTCTGCTAAGGGTGTGTTGTCTGTTGGTGGAACAAACACAGAAATGGCTTGAAAATGTCTGTATAAAACCACACATTAATGATGCACGGGACACAGCTGAACAAAACTTGTCTTTCATAATTTCCACGGGGATCATGACCATCTATTGCTTTGTTGCCTTACTGGTTCATATGGATCAGATTTGTTTGTCTTAGTTTGTATGAATCTGATGTATTTTTAACGTGTCTTGGAGTAATCAGAAAGTCACACTATACTGTACACCACCTTTGTATTGAACTGAATGAAGAAAAATTTATTTGAAGAGTTAAAGGAAATGCAAATTAACAGAAAAGACAATCAGATTTCTGGAATTTTCTTGTATCAGCTGCACTGTGAGGTTCCCTCAGGGATTGGCATACCCCCTGTTGAAGTCCACTGATGTGCACCGTTTTGGTGTAGAGAACTCAGTTCAGCTGGCTGTAATTAACACTAGAATTAAACCGGAACACAGCTAATGCTTTTACTATGTAAGGGCCCTCCATTCAAGCAGCACTTGTCAGATGTTTAGAGGGTTGCTTGATTTATTTTTGACTATTGCCCACACACATTTTAACTTGTCTTCTAAATTTGACCCTGAGCTGATATTTCTTTAGCCCAAACACTGCCTTTTGACACAGTGTGTGGTTTGTCAGAACTGCTGTCAGCTCAAAGGCATCTTTTTTGAAATCCGGTCGATTCTCCACACACTGTCACCAAGGAGAGCATATGGAAGCCTTCTAGCAGCGCTGACCCCCTCCCCCCCCTTCATCTGGTGTTAGGATTCTGACTGGCCTGCTCGTTCCTTGAGATGTTCTCCAGATTTATAAATGCAGGAAGCTACATCTGTGCTCCAAGAGGTCTGAAGCAGTCAGAGTTCATAAACCCTGTGTTGAAGTAACTGGGTGTGCTTGTACAGCAGAGTAAATTTTAATGTACAACACCTATATCAATATTTATTTATTTTTTATTTTAGTTTGCAGTGTTACAGTGCATACATAGTATTTTCTGTAGGCAAACCCTAGCTTTATTTCACTTTGCATGCTAATTTCATGGGACAGGATGAGCTACAGACACCAGGCAGTTCAGTTATTTGTTTTTAAAAAAATTCTCTAGGAATATCAATGCATTTTTTTACACTAATACATTTTCCTAGGGACTAAGTGTATTGCATGCAGAGGACAAAAGTTGGTAATGGTGTAGAGGTTGTAATGACCTCCAGCAAACAACAGAGGGCCTGCTATGGAGTCAACAGACAAACAGGATCTGTCTTATAGAAACTGTCCAGTGCCATGGTTCAAAGGACTTACGAGAAATCAGCTTGTCTGGTACTTTTTTTTTTTTAACAAGTGACAAACTTTATTTCCATCAAAGGAAGATGTAATGGATGTTATGCAATTACTGCAAGCCTGCTTTCGATGTCATGAGCTATTTGTAACGTATTTGTGAATTATCTGAATGCAAGTAAATCACATATTCATAGAGGTTTATGTGTTTATTTATTAATTTATTTGCCCTCAAGTGTTCAGGATGTGAACTTCCTGTTTTGCATGGTGGTGAAGCTAGTCTTAGGAGGAGTATCTTTCTTTCTCAGAGGTGTGGAGGTCAGAGAGTTCTCACAGCACCCAATGAAGCAGTCAAAAGAAACGGAAGGGCGCAAACTGTGCAGAGCATTTCAAGCCACAATCACCACCTCCTTCTCGAACCATTTGACAAAGATGCGGAATTAAGCTCGCTGTGCTGTAGTTGAGGTTTCACAAGTGCTCCCTCAATGCACAGTTTTCTCAGTAAAATAGATTTGACCAGTTATTCGGTATACTGTTTAATTGACAGCTGATATGAGGAACGAGGAGCTGTGGCATTATACGAGGATAGTCCCATTATACTTATGCTATTATCCTCTTAAAGAAAAGAGTGGTTATATTTTTCCAGTTAATTTCTCTGTAGCCACACTCAGAAAGGATTATCTCCTGCTTATCCCCACGTATAGTGGAAAAAGAACATTGGAAAAGTCGATGCCTGTGCAGCAGTGAGCAGGAGTGAGCAGCAGTGAGCAGGCATGAGCAACGTCCTGTGATCAGTGTTTCCAGGCCAGCGGTCCGATGTGGTATGCAGTACTGTATTACTGTAAAGCGCATCTCAAGCACACAGCAATGTAATGTAACACATGTACACGTGATGTCTGCAAGGTTTCTGTAACTTTATGCATTGCATGTCGACAGCAATCTGAAAAATAGAAACCATACACTTTTTTGTAGCTTTTTTTTGCAGTTCAGTGAGACTATGAAGTTTTCTGAGAACATTAGGACAGAATGCTTTCCCTGGATAATATCTGAGGCAATTATGTCTTGGCCACTAATAATGCATTTAGGTAGTTTCATTACTGATTGTATACAGTCTAAACCATACTGTTGTGAACATAAGAGTAATCCGCAAATGTTTTTACACTGTAAAACCTAAACAGTTGACTTTAGTTATAAAAAGCATGGAAACCCATTTTCTTAAAAATTTTAAGGTACATTCCAGTAAAAGAGATTCAGAATGTCATGCCAGAATGAAAGAAACTGCCATGAAGGCATAATGCAAAAGATATTTTTGAACTTTACCTGTATTCTGCTCTGGAAATGGTCATTTCTGTTTACACATTACGACTATGGACAGCATTCACATCTGGCCAGAACTCCAGGAACACCTCATATCAGAATGAACAATACCTGTATGTAACATTATACATTTACCTTATATTTGTAATTTTTTCAATGACTTGAAAGCAGCATTTAAATGCCCAAACCCTTGTTTTTTCAAGTTTGTATTCATGAAACAATCTGCAATGAAATGTGGAAATAAACTGCATGTATGCCTGCAGTTTACTTTTACTACACATTACAAAGCAGGAGTTTTCTCAGGTCAAAAGTCCCATCTGATTCTCTTGTTTACTGTACATTGTGTTGCACCATCTAATGTTTCCTTTTTCAACAGGAAGTGGTTAGCTTAGGTTCTTTTCTTATAAGAACGCCTAGTTCCTGTGACTTTGATAAACATGCTTGCGGCTTTGCTTGCTAACCCCACAGATAAGCCTTCCTAACTGCTGCTGAACTTCGTCTGAGCTCTAACACAAGGAGAGAAAGAAGCTCTTTCTCCTTGCTGCAGGACAGAATGCACATTTCCACGTTGGAGACTTTTGCAAGTGAAGGCTGGTCGCATTTTCTGACATGGTGAGAAGGTGACAAACATAAAGCGTACGCAGCTTGGGAGTGTGACGCTTTGACATATGCACATTTTTTTTTAATGCCCGAGACTGCAGTTCACAGATGACTCAGCAGGGTGTGATAGTGCAGATGAAACCCACAGACTATCATGTTATCTTTGTGTGGGGTTTCTCAGTCATTAATTATAGGACTAACCAAGTTTTATGGCCAAAGTTTTGTTTGTCGCAGCGTTAACAAGTTAAGTCTCATCTGACCAGTGCATTGATGGAGACGGCGCTGTTTTAGTCTTTCTTTTCTTACCACAGATTTTGTAATCTGACTACAGATGCAATGCTGAAAACCCATTCTCAAACTGGGGCCAGCTGAGAATTCGTCATCTTATCTAAGTCCTTCAATGTGGAGAACAGTAATAATGACTTAAACAGAGACTCTCTCATTCTTTGATACAGTGATTGTTACAAGAACACCCTGGGTGTGGGCTTGAAAACTAAATTCTTTCAAAAGTAAATCAAAGGTGAATCCCACTTTTCACCTCTGGAGGTAATGTAACTAATTACCGAGCCATCAAAGAACATTTTGTAAGGCTCAGAGTGACAGGGTTGTTTACATGAGACCACAGGCTCCGGTTATGAGTCACATTTGCAGAACATCTGGTGGGAATAATCCCTGATTAGTAATAACTGCACTATCAGTTTTGGTAATTTCTTTGTGGTTCATGTAATGTTGTCATAATTATAGTTGCAATGCCATTTCTGTCCCGCTTAACACGGTAAAAACATTGCATCAGACGAATGCAGAATTGTCACATTAGAAGCGAAAGCTAATATAAAATGAGAAATGAGGAGATACAGTGACTGAAGCTGAGCATAAGTCAGAGTGTCAGAGTGAAGGTGTACATGGAGTAGGTGACAATGTCAGTCTGTCACACCATCTGATCTTTTTGGTCACAGACTTCTTTCTGTCTCCTTGACTCTGTTCTCTCTAATCTCTTTACTTGTGTGCTGAGCGGCGGTGGACAGAGACTGCTACTGCCGCAAGCTTCACGGCCATTGTCTGTCACCTCTTTATGGCCTGTTCCTCCACACCACGCATGGGGTTCCGTTGACAGTGTTCTGTGCTGCGCCCAGCTCTGTGCTGCGGTTTTCTGTAGGATGGTAACCACCCCAACAGCAGCTTTCAGCATCTGCTACCGCGGCAGCTTCCTGACCACTGACCTGATTGCGCTGCAACCGGGCTTTCGTTAGCCTCATGAAATACAGCTACTGTAAGGGCGGCCGTCGAACATGAAATATTACTCTGGCCAACTTTGGCTGCAGCGCGCCTCCGCGCCGTTCCACGCATCACGTACTGAGTACTGACTTCTCCACACGAGTTGAGAAACCAATGTGACCCGTGCGGCTGCTTTGAATGTGTAAGGTAACATTAATCACCAGAAACTGTTATACGCCATTTCTCGTGCTCTGTGACACAAAAAAAACGCTTCTGAAATTTTGTTTTATGAAATGGGTTGCTTTGAGGGGAATGCAAGAGCTCATACGTTTTCACATGTTTAACATGGAGTGGCTGTCAAATAGATTTGAAAGCCTTGGCTTAGGTGTTAAAATACATAAAAATTATGTTTTACCATTTTTTTGTTCAAATTATGAATGTGTTTTGTTGCCATCATTTCGTTACAGTGTATTCCCCACTATAATTATAGGGCACTAATAAGCATGTCAATAAGTGCTGTACCTACACTGCGTATAAAAGCTTAATATCAAATTTAATCATTTACTTAACTTACTTTCGATTTGTTCCAATCTATAGTTATTCAGTAAATTGTCCATGTACTAAACTCTGAAATATTGTTTTAGAGATTTCTGCAGCTAACGTAAATGGAAATCCAGATGGTTTTATTGGTGTTTGCTTTGATGTTTATCAATGCCTTTTAACATAAACACCGTTTACAACAACACTGCTTAGAAAGTCTTTCAGGGACGAATAGCGGCAGTTAGTTGGAGCTATTAATTGTTTCTTATGCGTTATTTTATGCTATCTGAGCATGAGGTCAACATGTTTTTATAAATTATGCTTTTAAGACATTTGTTCTGGAAAACAAAATAAATTAATGAATAAATAAGTACATGCATTTAAAAATCACAAGGCATCATAAGTGTGAGACAAGAAATTTAACCTGACTGTGGACAGGGGACACAAGGAGAGCCCAGAGCCTGCCTCAGAGTCACACAACGACTCTCGCATGTATCGCAAAAAATGACAAATTGGTTTAGCAAGAGGCATCCAGACTTTAAGCATGCAAGGTCCATCAACCCGTGACATGTGCTCTGATTAATTGCACCAGTCTCTTTCGGAAGTCTTCAAAACTCTGGCTTGGGTTTTTCTGTTGTTTTTCAAGCACACCAGATAGCCCAAAGAAAAGGTGTCATAAATGCATTTATCCTTCTGCTGCAGGAGATAAGGAAACCGACTCCATTTACACACCTCAGTGCTGCTCAGGTTCGAGAAGTACCGGGTGTAAAAGCTGGTGATCTGCCAGCAGATCAGAGCTGTGCCTGATTCTCAGCTGAATCTAGATGCCACCTTGCTGGTTAGGATTTGTCTTTTGGTTTTTGAAGCGGTTCCACTTGCTTTCATCTGCCAAGGTCAGAATAATTCTTTCTTTGAATTGCTCAGACACGCTGGCTGAACCATTTGTTAGTTCGCCACAGGATTATTGCGCTTCTTCTGTCTCGTTGCTCGACAGCCCATCTCACTTGTGTTCATCCGATAGTGAATGCAGCTGTGAGATTTCTTCACACTTTGCAATGGACATAATAAAGACATACTTTGGCATAAAATTCTCATTTGCTTCAGTAATTTTTATTTATGTGAGAAGAATAAGATTAACCTGAGGAGAAAAAAAAATTCCAATCATTGGAAGTAACTTAAGACTGAAAGGGTTAATACAATGAAAACATCTGCCTTCATATGAAAAATAAAGTGCAGGATAAAACAGAACGTAGAAACATTACTTTTCACTTTCAAAGCCACAGGCGAATCCGTAGCCTTGTCTTCTCCTGTATGCAGTTTTAATGAATTTTTACTCATCAATGTGTTAAATTCATTACATTTACCTCATTGCAACAATCTGTAGTGCAAAAAGGGCTGGACAAAGCCCTGACTAGATGGAGAAGAGCTTCTTGTTGTCATTTAGTACATAAACACATATATACTTTTCTGCGTCTAACACATCTCCTGTGGGAAGCAGTGGGCAGCCACATGCAGCACCCGGGGAGCTAGCGTTTGAGTGTTTTCACTCAAGGACACACTTGCCTGGGCTGGGATTCAAACCAGGAGACTTCCACATCCCAGCATGATGAGACACCAGGCCAAACCTAGTGATGGCTGGGTATGATATATCATCAAAATTTTAGTCCTTGTTTCTCCTTTAACTTTCACCTTCATCTTGGGGTCATATGGTCAGTAGCTGAAGTATTATCTGGGCCCTGGAAACCAGGATTCACCAGCTTGTAAAAAACAATGTATTGGTGTCAATGTATTTGTCCATTGTATTGAAACAGGTTGGCCTTAACATTAGCACCTCCTGATACCTGCACCCAGCAGTTGGTCATTGCAGGGGACCACCCTGTGTCAGCTAACTTCCACCTCTCAACTGATCTCCCCATATCAGCTGACCACCCCATCACAGATTTTGGTTTTCCTTTTAGTTTATCCTAAATGTATAACTAAATAAAGCTTGATGTAACTGATTTATTGCCTATCTGTCACAGACTCCAAAGTTTAGGTAAATTGTGGTTCACCACAGTCCATGTGAATTTACTTAGCATTTTGATTTTTCAATTGTATTTTGGAATTAATAGGAAAAAAAACATTTTTAAGTCCTTCTAGTTTCAGTGGTGCAGTGTTGGTGGTTGTACTGCTCCTCCTATCCTTTTGAGAAGACACTTGGTACTATTTAAGTCTGCAAGTTAACACAAAACATTTTTGGGTGTGTATACTCTAAATTAATTTCCTTACATGTGGGTATATGTTGTATACCTACATATACGCATAAGTATACCTCTGTTTTATGCATGTGAATTTGTGCTATTGGCAGTGGTAAGGCATTTGTCTCATAGAAAGGAGGCTGTGGGTTCAAACTGCATCCATGCCTGATGCCATTCAATGCGTTGGTACTCTGTCCAGGACATACCCATCCTTGTGCCCAAGGCTGCCTGGGATAGACTCCAGGCCACCTGCAACCCTGCAAAGGGTAAGTGGTTGAATGAATGCATGACAGTATAGCCGAAATAGAACTGCTTGATATGACAGTGCAGTTACATGTAATTTAACATGTGCTTGTGTTGCCAACTGCAAACTGAAGACAAATTCTAGCAGTCACAGCAAAAAGGGTTGTGCTGTTTTAATGTAACATTCTGTGCTGCAATTTGGATGAGAACCAGCACACTTTGGCAAATTGTTCCTTGTCTGAATAGATGAAGGATAGTCATTATCGTTGAAAGCTACGCTGACTTCTGGTCTCAAAAATTCTGGCTTCTGTGGTGCTTGAGTTGATTTGCAAGAGCTGTCAGCTGACGCAGGTCTGAAAAAAGCCCAAGAACCGTGGCCCGACTTTCTGGTGGGTCCATTAGTGCTGCAGCTACATCAGTAAAACTTCAGACAGATTTGATAAAACACTATAGCAGTAAATAAAAAGTCCTCTTCTCAGACACACTCCCAATCATCATAATAATTATAGATGCTATTAAATAGTAGGAATGAATGTGACTAGGATTAGGGTTACAAGAATAAACAGATAATATTTAAATTAACTGTGATCCTTGCCAAGACATGTGGATAAATATGAACACCTGGCATAATTTCTACTGCCAGTTTGATAAAACATCAGAGTGGGGCCAAAAGCTTATCTTTAGAGGAATTTCAGCATGTAAATGCAGTGTGAATCCCTCCCTGAACACCTCTTTGCTTCTACTGTTTTACAAGAAGCTTGTGCATGTGTAAGGTATAAATTTGGCGTGATTTACAGGATTAATAAAGTATTCTCCGATTCTCATCATATTTTACTTATCTATGTATTTGGTATTTATTATTAAAATGACAAATTTTGTGAGAGATATTTATTTATAAATTATTGTAAAGTCAAAACAAGCAGAGGGGCTATGTACTGAAATAGTTACATGAGAATTAAAAGAAAGTGTTTCTGGAACAGCTGGACAGGAGATGAAGAAGTGAAACGTCTGTTTTATGGAAATTGAATTGAACCGCAGCCCCAATCAGCGTCATGCAACAACACACCAAATCATCCTTACTGTTGCCACACCAGGACCATGACATATGCATGCACAATGGGGTTACTAGGAGATGGTGTTACTAGGAGACGAGGAGCGGCTGCAACTCCTCCTTATGAACAGCCATAATCAGAGTAAGCATCCTAGTGGTTGAAATGATAATCTTTGAAAAAACACAAGTTACAAGAAGTGTTCTATAGGAATTCCCAGGGTCTCTGTGAAGTTAAGCTTTCATGAATTTACCAGCCAAGCCAGGGTCTTTGAAGACTGGAATGTGATGGGAATCCTGATGTGATTCACTAGGCAGATGACTTTGGCTGAAGTGATACTGGGAGGTAAGCATGGTGGTTGAATGCTGAGGCATCTGTCTCATAGAGAGGAGGTAATTGGCTCAAACTGCATCCATGCCTACCGTGCTGTGATGGGTTGGCATCTTGTTCGGGGTGTACCGTGCCTTGTGCTATAGTAATAGGCTATAGGCCAACCACAAACCTGCAAAGGATTGATGTGAAGAACAGGATGGATTTTTGCAGCTTCAGTCCCTGTTCTCAGTTCAGGTTAACACAGTTATTTTCTACTTAGCGTTACTTGTTCAATGACAGATTTTGTGTCAATTCCATGACTCACTTCTGAAACCTATGACATGCCCGGCTGTGTGACCACCAGTGAAGACAGAGGGCCGTAAACTCATTTTAGCAGATGTGGCACTTCTCCTTGGCATGTGTCACTGCAATAAAACCCATTCCACTCTCAATTTTATTAGTGCTTCAGATGACAGATAACTACGACAAATACATTTCACAAGCATTACCCTTTCTCTTGCATTCAGGCAGCAACTGGAAACTCTATTAAGTTCAGGAATTAGGGAAACTCTATTAAGTTGAAGATTACTTGGTAAAAGAAATGCATTATGTTTGCTCTGAGATGTCATCATACGCTGCTCTCCCCCACCTCCATTACAATCCCAGGCCTCCTGGCACTACACAGTTCCACAGTCTGTGTGTCTGCTTTTGGTCCTGGCTCCTGTCTAATGGCATTAGATTCCCCTCAGGCATTGCACTGCAGACGTATTCCTCCTCATAACAACCCGACTCGCAGCTCTCTTTCATTTGCTCTTTTTATAATTAATTAATTGATTAATTAATTATTTTATGTTATTTTTAAACAGCGATTAATCCATCAGTTTGTGAAAGCATGCTAAGCAGCTCTCAGGTGGTCTGTAAGACTTAATTCAATGACTTTTAATGCATGCAGAAGGTTTTCAATCTCTGCTTACTTGTATGTTTGATGTTACTTTTTTTTCATGGTCCCTGAATTTGAGTGATGTATCTCTTTCTTGCGGATTATGTTAAGAGGTTATTTATAATTTATAATATAATTTATTATGTCTCGGTTTGTATCTTACAGGCTGCATAGCACTTTAATGCTGCATAATGCATTTTAGCATCTCTTACAAGACAACGCTCTTGAAAAACATTTATTCTATGTTGATTTCCCTTGCCTTTTTAATACACAATAAAATTAGTACAATGGTTTTAGCAGTAAGAATCTAAACATCTAGTCAGGTAATATACAGTGGCAAGAAATTAGCAAAAGTGTAACTGTTACATAAAAAGGGGCCCCAAGTTCTGATCCCACGCTGAATGGCGTCATTGGAAGGATGCTAGTAAAAACAGAAAATCTGAGTTCCAAAAAACAGGGCAGCAATCACCAAAAAACAAGAAATACTAAAAGGCCTAGCACTTAAGTAGAAATAATACTTAGATAAAGAACCATCAAAGAACTTTAAGTCAGAAAACCAGTGCTTGGAGCAGTGCTACTGTCCACTTTGCCATGCCAGGATAATTCATGATGGAGCAGAGAGCTGTTGAACCAGTAATCTTAAATACCTGCCAAGGCAATGGGACAGTACACCTCCCTGTACGAGTTACGTTCTCTAACGATCTGAATTTTTATAATTTCATGTTTAATATCCAGAATTGTAACATTATAAACATTCACAGAAAAAGGATAGAATAGGCAACATCTTTAAACTGTATATCAGCTACAAACACTACACACATGTATTGCCACACATAGACTGGGACTGACAACCCTTTTTGCTACTTTACTGACTTCCAATACGTCAGCATGCAAGAAACAGAGGAAGCTTCCCTTGTTCTATTCCAAAGTCCTAAATGAAAGAGCTATTTTCTGTAAAATAACTTCTTTAAAATCCCCAGCCCCAATTTACTTAAACTAAGTGTTCTGTGATCCATGTAATTTTAATATCATCATCTCATGTAATTACAGGAAAGGCAGATTAAATCACACTAAAGTTACAACTTTGTTGCTTGACAGTTTGTAATGTGTCCACAATACTGTCCATGTTTTTGTATGACATACAAATCTACACATCATGATCACACACAGATGAGTTTCCTTTCAAAAATAAACGTGTCTTTAGAGCACATGGCTATAATTTGCTCTCCAAATAAAGAAAGTGTGCTCCTTTTCTCAAAAATACATTTCAAATACAGGAGTTGGGTTGCTCAGCTGGAGGCCAAATCCCAGATATTCCCGGGATGGTATCTCATCATTAGGGTGACAGTGTTGGCCAACGCGTTCTGTAGACTCTGGATTTCCTGAAGGGTGCCAGAGAGTCATTAAAGGAGCTGCCCCCTCCCTCCCACACACACCACCCCCTGCACAGCCAGGCCTTCAGTCTTCTGAAGATCCACTTGCGGTTGACCAGGAGGAAGCAGTGGTTACCGATGTGCCAGAAAGGATGAGCTTATGAGCCAAATGAGCTCGCCAGCTGCTTAGCTTATTACCGCTTGTACCACTGGGACAGACACAGCTGCCTCCTGATAGAGCGGACTGGTGGCCTCAACCTCTCCTCAGCCTGCTCCTCAACCAATCTATTCAGCACTGAGAGTGGGCAGGCAGGAGGGCGCTCTCCTCAGCCTGCTCCTCACGCCTTCCAGTCAGCACCGAGAGCGGGTAGGCAGGAGGGCGCTCTCCTCAGCCTGCTCCTCACCCCTTCCAGTCAGCAC
>JABJVR010000035.1:11359198-11375262 GCA_025773905.1 Chitala chitala
CCTTCCAGTCAGCACCGAGAGCGGGTAGGCAGGAGGGCGCTCTCCTCAGCCTGCTCCTCACCCCTTCCAGTCAGCACCGAGAGCGGGGAGGCAGGAGGGCGCTCTCCTCAGCCTGCGCCTCACTCATTCCATTCAGCATGGTCTCTGCCATTTAAAACAAGGCCAGCGCATTTTTAATTTTTCCTGTTTGCTTTCTGCCTTTCAAAATTGATTGGACAGTAGGTATAAAGTCACATACTTATTAAATTAGCTGTTTTTCCCGATTTAAAATAATTAGCTGTTTTTTCCCCATTTAAAACAACATTTTAAATATTGTTTGCAGCATGAAACGTAAACGGGGCTTGTGACACAAACATTCACTGTTCAAAAATCTGTTGGATTAATGACTGTGATTGCTAGTAAAGAAAGGCGTGTGAATGGATCCTGATCTGAAGTAATCCAAATTGTTCCAGTGGGTCAGCAAGGCCCCGAAGCTATTTAGAGTCTATTGGGACACTATTTACAGAGCTATCAATAGCAAACCAGGTGATCATGGCTGCTGCAATGCACTTGTCAAAGCTGATTTATGGCCTATTGTTCCTTAGACATTAAGTGAAACCTATTGATTCTTTGTGTCATTTTCACCAGAAAGCACAGAAGACTTCAAAGAAATTCCCTGGATTTCTCAACTGTATTTTAAACTCACGTTAAAGAATTACAAATTCTTTCATGGTAAATCAATTGCAGGAATATAATAAGGTCACCCTAATTGCATTTATTGTGTGCGCATCGAAATATTTGTTCCAAATATGAGAACGTAAACCTATATCTTACACAAGTGAAGGAAAGAACTTTCCAAAATGATTGTCTAACTGATTTCATTCAGCATTTTGATCATAGCATGAAGTTTGCCTATAATTTAAAAATTTTTGCTTTCCTAAAGATAACAGTATCACAAGTGTAAAGAAGAGATAAGTGTACAAAGACTATTACAGTTTTGAAAGGAAAAAAAAATAAGATAGCAATTGAAGAAACCTGAACCTTATTTTAAGAATCTCATAAACACACACACACACACACATACATACATATATATATATATATATATATATATACACAAACTCATAAACAATATGATGTGTCTACAACCAACATGTCTGCATCTTTATGTGCAATTCATTTATTGACCAGGTTTTTGGGAAAGTCTGTGATCTGTAAGCAGTCTTAAAGAAACTGCTCATTTAAATTCCAAACCTCCAGTTGCTTTGCATCACTGTCTTTAATCCTACTTACCATTCAACCTCCCTTGGAAAGAATGTTTTTTTTCCTTAGAATATTGTGTATACAGACAATAGACAGACAACCTCCACCATTTAGATTCGTTTATTTTAATCTTCTGTGAAGACATTTATGAATTTGTTATTTTCATGATTTTTATGGTATGAAGATAGTAGATATTTATTTTAATAAGAACATTCTGAACCAGAAGTAATATACTAATGTAATTATTAAAACTACATTGTTATCATTGTCATACCTGTACACCCGTGCTTGTTCCCCCAGA
Organism: Chitala chitala; assembly: GCA_025773905.1. Classification (NCBI taxonomy): domain Eukaryota; kingdom Metazoa; phylum Chordata; class Actinopteri; order Osteoglossiformes; family Notopteridae; genus Chitala; species Chitala chitala. The sequence goes on from JABJVR010000035.1 coordinate 11,360,742, forward strand.
GTAAATAGATATTTAGTATCAGGGGTAGAGTGCTTAATAAAAATTCCAATTTATGACAAAATGTGCAGCTGTTTGGGAAACAATTTTACAACTTCTTAACACAACTGCATCCTAATTAACTGCACGTTACTTTGCAATTTATACTCAGAAATGCATGTCTACACAAAGTGACCAGAGCAGAATAAAAATTGCATGTTACCAGAATCCTCAACCAAAAACTGTTAATAATACACAATAATGCTTTTATTTTATAATAAAAAATTATATGTCTGACAAGTGTATTCAAACTTGCAAAATGAATAGCCAAAGATGTCTGTGACATTTCAGAGTCTCGTCACTGTGTAGGTGGTTTCAAGTGAATGTCCGGTTCAGTGAAAATTAGCTGATGACATTTCATTGGCTAGTCTGTGAAGAGACTGTTGTGATTTCATTGGCAGTGATTGTTGTGGTTCAGTAGGATGGGGAACTCACCTAAAATGACACTTTTGCTTTTATATAGGCCATACATAAACCACAATATACCTATGAGTGCTTGTCTGTAACTACGGCTGTCAAAAGATTTTCGACTGGAAAAACAGTGTCACTGTAGAATTGTCAGAATTTGTGACACTGCACAGAGCTGTCATACACATGAGCACTAGAGAAACTCACTTGATCTCACTTCAATCCCTGTTGAGGCACAGTAGGCTGTTTTAAACCGATTTCTCAATGCCCCTCATGCGCGTTAGCCGGGCTGTTGAGATGATTAGCTAGCAGGCAGTATTTTCAGCTTTAGGTCACCCCCCCTCCACACACACACCCCCCACCCAGCCTCCAACAGACACACAAAGCATCGGAGTTCTGAGTGAACAACAGTAATGAACTAGAGGGGTCAGGTGGGTGTGGTGAATTGTGGATTATGACGGTACTGTTCATTCTGTCATCTCATTACACAATAATTTTGATACCTCTTACTCTGTATTAAACAACATAAACTAATACGTTGAATGCTATGAAATTCATTTCTAAAAAAGTCTTCTATTGTTATAAGGCAAAGTCATTTTCTAAGGAGTTTTTGCTCTTTTAAAACATATTTTGTACGCTAAATGTAAATATTTTTCCAATTATGTTGTGCTTCGTGTAATGGGAAATGGCTAATTAGTTAAATAATACTCATCTTAACATCTTCAATTCATTTGTCAACTGAGAAAAATCTCAAGTCTACAGTAAACAAGGTTAAAATGAGTCACCTTCTCAAGCATTTTTCCAACAGTTTCTTTCTGATTAAGTCATATTTGAGTTGGTATGTGTAGAGCTTCATGTACCACACATTTGCCATTTCACTAGACACATGCTGACATGAGGTCTAAACCAATTCTGCCTCAGCTTTTGAAATATCTTCACAACGGCAAACAATTTTAGCTGGAGTTTAAAAGAGCAGCATATCTGTAAGCACGTCTACATGCTATTTTAAATTACGTTACAGAGTTGCCGCCTGGATGTGCGCGTCATATCAGTGCTTTGCTTTGTTTTTGTGCTCACCTTCCACGTTCATTGTCTTCCATCCCACAATAATCTCCAGCTTCCCTCCCCCACCAAAAAAAAACCCCAATATGTACAACTTTAGCTGGGAAGCTGCTGTCCTTTACCAGTCTGCATGTGGTAACCATGGTAACGTATCAGCGAGACAATCGCTGGAGTTCTCAGCAGCTCACGACTGGCAGAGAGGCTGACTCTTCAGCCTGCCCCCGCTTGATTCAGTGGAGACTGTATACTAATAGATACCCAATCAATGAGCTCGTCTAGGGAAACAGCGGCAACCTCTGCCCCCGGTATCAACAAAATGCACATCCGACTGATGCTATCAAATTTCACTTCTGATCTCAGTAATTCAAAAGGACACAAAAGAGAATCATGTATTTGTCAATTCATGCACATCATAGACTTTACTGCATGGTGGCTTTAACCAGAAATTGTTTACATGTTCTTACTTTACTGATCAAACTACATATGTTATATTGTTATATATTCAGTGCTTTAAAACTTCAATACACCACTACAAAGGATGAGTAGTATAACATTAATATAGGACTTATGGATGTCTTTACTTTTGTTTTGTGACATAGCTGTCAATTTAAACATTCCCCCCTGAAAAATAACCTGTCACTCCTTTTATGCTTTGATTTCTTTAATTGTGGTATTGATTAGACTATAGACAGTTGTCACTTCACAATTATTGATCAGTTGAGTAATTGATCAGAATCCCCCGTCCTATCTACTTTTCCTCTTCGTGAAATTCTCCTCTGTGCCAAGATGTTGTCGTATGTGCAGCTAGCCAGGATTCTGTGGTCACGCACAGACCCACAGTCCTAGTCTGTAAACGCAGATACAGGGTAATACCATGCCTTCTAATTTACAGCCAGCCACAGCCCTCCTGCGCTCATTCACGTTCATCATTACACCTGTTCTCCTTTATGCATTTTCCTTACATACCAGCCTTTTCCCTCTGTTTATAAGAGAGGGATTGTCATGTTCTAGGGTTTTTTTCGTAAATTGCTGCATGTGCTGTCTGTGTTTTCTTCAAGATCAAGATTCTTGCTCTCTATGCCGTTTTTGTGAACCTGCCCTGCCATTTCATTCCCCTTTGTCTTATATCAGCTGAAAAGGGATGTATTTACAGGAACCTGGTCTGTCACAAAGGTTTCCTTGTTTATTCCTGAGAGCACTAGGCCAGGTGTTCATGAAATAATTACTTCATTAAGAAAATGTTACACCGTATAGTTTCAAGGGTTTCAGGCCTGTACGTTAGGCAGTTTGTGAGCAAGATTACTGGGACTAACAAATTTCTGCTACTTTCACTACCTGTGTACTCTATCTCTTTGATATAGTCTTTCTATGAAAACCATAAATCTTAACACTTCATGTGGTAGAAATTCAAACTTGATCCTCAACACCTGGTTTATCTACAGATTTTGATCTTATTGTCATGTGCAAGAACAGATAAGGTGGAATTCTGATGTGCTTTTTATGCTCTGCAGGGTGCAAAAACAAACAGGAACATGCCAGGTCACTGAGGTAGTGAAAAAGCAGATAGTGCAAAGGGCAATACTTAAATACACAAGCATTTGAGATAGCACAAACACTACCAACAAGTCATAGAAAATGACCAATGTTTTAACAAACACATTGGTGATTTTTTTTTAAACACTATAGGGATTTGAATACTGTCTATCATCTGTGGGGGAGGGTGTGTCACCTTTGGGTATGATGTCCTTTAGATTCTAATACCTGTACACCTGTGCTTGTGCCTGCAGTTCAGGTGCTGCATTTGATACTCCTAAAATAGGAGTGATAATCCTTACTGATGGGCTGCACCAAATGCTGTAACCCTTTTAATAACAGGCACACATCTATTGCATGTGTCCACATGTGTATCAGCAGGCATGTGCTTTCAGTCCCCTAAGACAATGGTTGAGTTGCCAAAAGAATTAGTTCAGGGTCTTAAGTGACGCTTTTAGATCAGCCTGGTGTAAAACTCAGATTGTGTACTTACTGTACCAGATATTTGATATATTATTAAAATGCATAATCCTGACTGGAATTTGCAGTTGATGTTACTCTTGCTATCTTGAACAAAGCTAACCTGCTTTGTTCCTTAGATCTTTTATATTTTTTATCCTTCTTTTGGGCATGTTCCATCCTCTTAAAATTCTATGTTCAGACCTAATACACCATGTTTTAAGCATGACAAAATAAGTGGAATCTTTTGTACAGCCTCAGTTTGAATGCAAAGAAAATTGAATTGGATTCTTTTGAATTAAAATACAATTGGCGTACACTGAGGCTTAAATCAAAACTGTCTGTAAATGTCTTCATTTTTAAAATGTATTCCTTTGTGTCTGCTTCAAGCTGCTTTTCCAAAAACCACTTTATTCAGAGCGTGTCTGTCATTGTGCTTTTTTGCATTTTGAAAATCTTTTTTAAAAATCATGTCTTTGTACTGAAATGCTGAATTTGTTGTAGTTATGGAGAGACAAACCAGTCGAGTTTATGTTTTATAAGTTGGTGAGTGTTGACTTACTATATTTGTATGAAGCAGGAAGGAATTTTGGTCGCATTCTGAATAACTGCCTGACTCAGAATATATACTCATCTTTGTTTTCTAATTTCTATTAGAGAAATTTTTATTTTAATTACACCGTTTTCCATTCCTTGTGACTTCTCTGTTTCACCTGCTGCTATCTCGAACCATATTCTTCGCCGATCTCAGTGGTTTCAAGTACAAATTTCCACTTTTGGGACACTTACGTTAAGGGTTTCATTAGGAAACAGTAGAAAGCCAGGGCAAAGGCTATTTCATGCAGCCCACCGTACTGACCCCTCCCATGTAATTCCACCATACTGAGCACCAATCTCCATGGCAAACAATTTGATGGAACCTTTGGAGGAAGTGGGCAAGAACAAAACAATTAACTTCAACAATAAGCAGCAAAGCTGTTAAGGTGCATCATCGAGCGTGTGTTTAACTGCACTTCTTCCTGTTCGTTTACTTCTGACAGTGTTGATGTGAACACAGTAGCAAGCAGACCAACTGGCTCTTTAAATTTAGCTTTGATTACATTCGCACAGATGACAGTTGTTAGATATTGGGGAAAACAGTGCACTGCTGTAAATAAGAGCCTCCACAGACTGTACGGCAAAACGGGCTCACTGTGTTGTCTGCTGACATTTGCGCAAAGGATATGAGACAGGCTAAGTGTGACAGCTGAGCACTTGAGGAAATTATGTTTGCCAGTTTAGGGAATGCAAAGAAAACATGCGAACACAAAAGAGAAACTAAAAAAAGTTTGTGTTTCTTGTTCAAAAGTAAAAGTAATGCTATCTTAGGTAGCTACTTTTGGTGAGGTTCTTCCCATAGCATATATAATTGAAGATATCAGGAGTGTAAATTTGAGGAACACTGCAGTTTTAGATGAAGGTGCAACTTCACTCACAGCGACATTCATGGAACACACACTCTTATTTATCTATCTGACAGCAAGCAAGTGTGTTGCAGGTGCTATTTTGGGTGCTGTTTCAATCACAGCACTGTGCTCCCTGTATCTCTATCTATCTGACAGGACTTTCGTGTCATTTCTGTGTCACATTTCCTACTAGGAGATATATTCCTGTTTTAAGCAAGTACATACTGTTGAAATGGATAGCACATTAAGGATTAGAAAGGTGTAGCTGCAAAACTTCATGTCAGATGGGGGGAGTCTCATGCATGAAACAGTGGCATGAAAACAACACAAAATGCAAAGAGAAGCAGAAAACCACATTAGGTCTAGAACTCAATTTTGTGGTGCAACTGTCAGAAGAAACACCATGAGGCAAAGAGGTGAAACTGAATCTGCAGAGATTATAGAGTATATCCTGTACAATAGACTACTGTGAAATTTAAAATGCTAACAAGTTTCTAGTAAGTCAATGCCATCCTGTATGCATGGGACCTGAACAATCAAACAAATGTCTAATTGCACAATGGTTTAAAAGTTTAAAGAAATTTACCAGGCAGGTCTGAACACACATGGTAAGCATATATAAATTTAAATCAAGTTGTTAAATCAAGTTGTTAGACAGCTAAAGGGATAGTGATAGATCTGATTTTCCAGCAGAGGGCGCTCAGGGATTCTCCCCTCCAATACACGCGATTTTATTATATATATAATGACCTTGATAGTAAAGGAGCAAGAGAACGACCGAATTTATATAATACGTTTCACAGCAAGTCAGAAACATTTTGCCATTTGCAGTTATTTTTGCTTTGGTTACTTTAAAATGGTCAGAAAGTGTTTCAGGGTAATAAAATTTGGGAAATGAAAGAAAGATTTTTAGAGTCGTTAAGGGCCAATGAGAATTGACATAATTGACATAATTATTTATTTGCGTTACAACAGACTCAATAGTAGTCTGACAACAAAAGTTCAGTAAATTATTTAGTCTTGAGAAATAAATCCATGTGAGATTGACAGGTAATAGTAGAGGAGATGGGCATAATAGTCTACCCCTGATGTGGTTTTAATTCTAAACATTTCTAAACATACTAAGATGACAGATTTTCTTGTTGTGCGTAGGTACCGGTATAAAGGATCAAATGCCCATATCACCGCAGCAGACCGGTGCAGAATATTCGAAGCAGGATTTGTGACGCGCAATTTTCTTATGACGAGTGGAGGCGGTAGCGAGCAACCCGAGTCGCTTGAGTTGGTAGCTGTCTCCGGTGCATGTGTCTGAGACAATTACCGAAAACCGCTGCAGGACTAGTCAGAAACGGAGCGAGAATGTAGTGAGCGCATACTCTGAACTCTGAGTGAGCGTTATCGAGGGGGAAACATAAATATTTCCCTACTTCTCTCAATCATTTTTAAGAGTTTTATTACCTCCTTTAACCGTGGGTTTACCTTTTTAATAAGGGCATCGATCCATTTTACTTTGGGTTGTTTTTTTTTTTTTTTTTTTTTTTTTTTTTTACTGCAGTAAAAACGGCTTGATTCCTCCTCTCCCTCCCCCAGCCTAGGATTTGAGAGGGAAGCTATGCAGGTCTCTGATTGACCAGCAACAAGGCAAGGGGGGATATTTTTGCATCCAAGACAGCAACATCGCTCGCTAGATCCCTTGCTGGCAACGTCTGTTGCATCTAATCTTTATTTTGGACCGGGAAAGAAATCGACTTTCAATCTGGGATTTGGGAAACATATTGACAGTAGTAATCAGTTTTATAATTTTTCTGTTTTTATCAACTAAGCGTTCAGTAGACGCCATTTTCTTAATTCTCACCTTATTTTAAAAAGCCGCTTTCTATTTGACAGATCGACTGAAGGATGTCACTTCATGTGGAGATCGTTTTAATGTAGATGCATGGATTTTAAATGATCAACGAAGTAATACAGAACTGATCAAAATAAGTGAAAAGCAGAATATGGGTAAGTAGTTTTCCAGCCCTCTCACTTTCCTTTGATTTCACAATAAAGGTATTTAGACCGGTGAATACATTTTTGTATAATGAATACGAGTTGAATCTGCATTTTCTCTGTTAGTTGCCACCATTTAGTTTCCTTTAAAAAGGCAATGCTTGCCTTTAACCAGGCAGCAAGGATCATATATGACTCTCCAGATTTTAAAACTGCGCTACAACTGATAAGTTTGTAGTTGAAGGGACTAGTACCACCAAGTTACAACATTTCAACTTTAGAAAAATAGGAAACGTTTTCGTTGAAACGACGTGGTTATTATACTGTACTGCCGTAGGCTTTGCTCTTGTAACTTATAGTTTATACGCTCGTAATGTAGTTTGTAAAGTATTTAATAGTGAAGCACGAGTTTAGAGCACTTAGGTGTTTACTTAATACGTGTTTGAATGTATAGTGTTTTGGAAATGGCATTGGTGTCCTTACAACTTGAGCCCCTTTTGAACGCCTGGCCAAACCACGGAACCCGGCGTGAGATATTTCAGTAATTTGCTGTGTAAATGCTGGAAAATGACTGTTCGTCTTATTAGGGATACGTTTTTCAATTGTTGTTGTAAAATCGAAAAAACAACAATAAGTAGATGCGCGGCAGAATTCACTACAATATCACGAAATGTCAAGTACAACGAAACGGTGCCCATGACGTGTGCTGGAGCGAGCGCAGGTCCGAGGGCGCGCGCTGAGAGAAGATGCGCTCTGCGGAGCGGCTGCCTTGCATTAAGGAGACATGCAGAAGCGGTGTATGCGTGCTGTTTATGCTTATGTTATAAGTACATTTTGTGAGCACGGTAAGTTTAGTAACCATAAAGTGCTGCATTTCCATCTTGCATATCACTTTTTAAGATTTTTAATTTTCAGTTTTGTGAAGATGTTTACACCGTGTCTGCATACAGGGAATCCCCTTTGATTGCATGGTTTACTGCGATCTCGGCAGGGTCCATTCTCTTTTGCGGGAGTGGTAAAAACTATCTTTGACTACGAATTTTTAAGGTCTCCATATCTCTTGTTAACTATTCGATTCAGAGTTTCGGCTGTTCCTGCGGTGCATATGCGTCGATTTAAACGAGGTGATTGTTGTTGTTGTTATTATTATTATTATTATTATTATTGTTGTTGTTGTTGTTGACTAGATGGATAACGATTTTCTGACTTTGGAAAGTAAGAAACGGCCTCCTTCAAAAAGGAATATAATAATATTCACGTTTCAAAATGGAATATAATAGTCCGCCTTAACGTCAATTGTTTATCAGGAGCATGTCTGATTTTGTTCATATATCTACTGACAATCAGATTGGCTTTAGAGGTACAAAACGTAATGATTTCGCAGACCCAATTTGTATAATTGGAATTCTGTGTAGTTGATCTGTACAACTATCTTTTATGATATTGTTGCTTTAAATAAAGGTGATTAAAAGATAGCCTCATCACGCGATGCCATGTATACTGAGCGTGGAGTGTTTCGTTTTGACTTGGCAGCAGGAAATCGGTCAATAAAGTGATACTGATGTAGCGTGACAAGCCACTGGAATTCCTTTTAATCTTGTCTTTTTAAGAGCTGTATTGAAACATCAAACAAGACTTGACGGGCATGTCGTGCGTTCACTTCCTCTGTGGCCCCCAGAGATTGTGGAAGGAAACTTGTACAAGTACTGTATTGCCAAGTGCATATTTTGAACTGCCATTATATTTGACTAATAGTGACCTTTCAATTAGAAACTGCACAACTGTGACAATGACAATTGGGTTTGTTGGATGGCATATATCGAACTATACCTGCTGCTCTACTGTTGTGTGCCTTTATAATATCTGTGAAACATTTGGCTGTTTTTGCAATAGGTGTGTATGATGTTGGACAGTCAGATAGACTAAACACAACGTTCCATTGTCCAAAATAGCATTGTGAGCCTGTGTTTAGTTGTTTTAGGTTGATATAGCACTAGGCTAGGTTGATTTTTGGGTGAGGTAAAATGACTGTCAGTGTTAGGCAGACAATATTCAAACTCCACTTGCAGTATTTTGGTATCCTGACACACTTACTTGGGCTCTCTTGATGGTGTAATTTTTGTGCAGTGCATTAGGGCTTTCATCATTATGAAACACTCGGACGCAATTAAAATAATTGATTTTGAAAAATGGCTAATTTCCTCTTTGAAACTCACTGGTTCTCTTTACTAATGACTCTCAGGTGTTTTGTGGAGACTTGTTGTTGTAGAGATGCGTTAAGGACGTGCTCACCCACACAAGTGCGGCTGTGAGTGCACACTGATCAATACCAGTGAGGTGAACAGGCAGAATTCTCCTTCCTCTACAGCATGACACTTGAGAAATGGAAGAATCTTTTTCAGCCTACATAGTCTGCCATTGATGAAGTAAAACATTTGTCATGCACTAACTTGACAATTTAAAACACTCAGTTCCCAGGACATAAAGACACTAATAAGATTTACAACTGAGGTTGGCATTGATTTAAAACATTTTTTCTCACTCAGTGTCAGGAGTCTTTTGATTTGGAAGCTGTCAAAATTGAAACTCTGCAGTTGTACTAAGGACAGCTGTGATATTTGCAGTGCGGTGATTTACCAGATTTTTTTTTTTCATTTTGTACTGCAAGTGTGCCTTTTAAAATTCTACAAGGATTGTCAAATTTTGTGTTAAATTTTCTCATGTGCGTTGTCATTTAAGTTGTCAGTAGTCAAACCTGTCATGTCTTGGCCTGTCATGTCCCCAGTGTCCTCTAGGTGTCGCCCTTCCTTGTGTTCCTTTTGCTGAGTCATTGTGGTTTGTCGTTAGCACTTTCCATCCGTGCCTCATTTTCCTTGTCTCTATTTATAGAATGTTCTTTTGATTTATCAAGCAGTTTTCTATATTTCTGTATGTTGTGGTGAATTTTACATGCAATTTTCTGCACTTATGTCTGCAGTGAAAAAATATTGCCCTACCGTTATAATATAAATTCTTGACTGTAGTAGTACTGTAACAGTGTACAGTACTTTATGGCTATGACACAAATGTGGTATTGCAATTTTTAAAAGAGTGGATAACCTTTATGTGCTGCTTTTGTAAAGATGGTTAAAATAAACTTCTTGTCCTTGTTATGAAGTGCAACAGGATGTAAGGAAAAATGGAGTCGTGTCCAAGAAGAAATCTAATTGTTGGTTGAGATGCTGTATCTGGATCTGAGGCCTGAGTTTCTTTCACACCCTCTTGCGAGTTTATATTTACACTTTGTAGAGAGTTCTTAGAAAGCTTGCTTTTTTAGACACAGCCTAGTTCTTTACACAGTGTTCATAAAGAAAGCTGTTCATCTGTACCTGGGTAGCACCATACCATTTCCCAAGTGGTGATGGTGAACCTGGCATGCTTGCGCAGTATAATTTCATTGTCATGTTGGGCCTTTTTGGAGAACAAGACTAGCTAGTCATGGTCGTGTTGTATCGTGGCTGTTTTATGTCCCTGAGAGTGCTGGTTTAGGTCTCAAGGAGATCATTGAAGTCTAGCAACTCCAGAGAGGCACCTTCTGGTTTGGAGGCTGGGTTGACATTTCAGCTTGCACAGCTGAAGAGTGACTGAGCAAGCTGCCCTTAGACTGTGTGAATGGTGTGTGCACGCACACACACACCTCTCCAACCAGACAGACACAGCGTGTTTCAGGATCAGCCTGTGAATGGAAGTCATTGTTCTCCCTGAAGTCCTGGCTGCAAGTGCCCTTCACTTGTTGATTTTCAGGGTTCTGTTTGTGCAGGCATACCAGGAAGTAATTAAGGATGAACTTTGTTAGTGCTGTCTGACCGTAGAGCACGGCTTGCCTTTGTTTATAACCTTTGGGTGATGGGGTGGAGGTGAGATAAATGTCTCATGCTTGTCTGTCAGGTTATTCGCATTTGTTTTTCTGGTTGTCACTGTTTGTGTTGCCCAAGGTTGTCTAAAGCAGGAACTTCTAAGATTGGTGCAGTAATTGCAGACATGAGGAAGACATTTCAATGGGTTTGTTTGAAAGAATGCTTTCTGTACAGAAGACGTTATTGTAAATCTTCAAACCAGTCTTTTTGGAGGGGGTGGGGAACTGTTGCTGCTGCCATTTTGGCTGAAATTCTTTTGTGTGATGCAGTCCATTTACTTTTCAAGTGGAAATGGAGGGAGAAAAAGCTAATTTGAAGACTTGCAGCTCTCATTGATTGGCGTTTTCAGCTTCCTAGAACACAAATTCAGGCCGTGTTTAGGTCTCAACTGCATTAAGGGAATGCTAATGATGTCAAGTTTGTTTGCTTTCAAAAAATCTTTAAACACTCCAGGAATATTAAGGTTCTTAGATATGCAAATAGTTTTTGCTAAATGTACTGATCAAATACTAACAGACAACATATGTAGCTATTTTAGAATCTGAAGTTGGGACCCTAAACATGCCATATTACACACATACTAAAGTGTCTTGTATATGTATTTCATTATGACGGGCTGTGATGAAACTTGCAAAGAGGCTGTTTAATACCTAAAAAGTCGTGGTACATTTAAGATTCCCATCACAAAGAGGTCAGATGGCCCTAAGGACCGCTCTAACTTCACTTTATAGATAGGGGACAGTCTAATTCATATGTCCAATAATTTTTGAGTATGATTACAAAGCCCCCTCCCTTCCTTGACCTTAACTGACAAGCTCCACTATTCAATTGCCCTGGCTAACAGTGTTTTGTGTATACTGGCACGACCCAGTGAGAGTTCTAAAGCGTGTGACAGACACACCAAAAGCATGATGTCAGAGTGCTGAAAGAGTCCAGAAGGTCTGCGTGAACATTTTCATCCTACACTCAGTGGGTTGTCTTAGGAGCACAAGTGCGTGTGGTGTATGTTGGAAGGCTGGACCCTTGCATTGTACAAAGACTGCGAGCCCTGGTGCATGAACCGTTGGTGAGCCTGCATCACACACCTCCGGTGAAGGCCTTAAAAGGGTCTAAGCTCAGCTGCCTCTGCTTTTCAGCACACGTCCTGTCAGCGAGGAATTTCTCTGCTCACAGGTCCAGCACAAAAGGGGGCGTGCCAAGGAAGATGCGAGAGAGTCTTTGTAACACTTGTCTGTCATGACTTGTTCAGACTGTCAGGATTCAAGACAATAGTTTTAAACAGATGTGAAGGTCACTTTAAGGAGGAATGGTTATAAAATTAGAACTTCTGAATTTTTGTTGTTGATGCATTGTTTTGCATCACTTTCCCTGCTTCTGTCTCTTTCTGCCGCTTTTCTTTAAATGTCATGTAGCAGAGAATTCTTCGAAGAAAGGTTGGTTTGTGGAACATCTCTTAATGATTCCTGGTAAGATGTTTGTACGTCTGAATGATTTTTTCTGCTTTTAACATATCTGGCTGTTCACATTATCTTTTAGTGACTACAACAGCAACAACTGTACCATATTTGATTTAGTTGCTGAAAATGGTGACATAATTTAAAAAGAGGATGTCATGTGGGCATTGGTTCTATGGTGGGAGGAGCAATGTTTCCTGTTGGCTTGGAGCCCGTGACCTCCTAAATTATCCAACGTGCTAGTTTTCTTCTATCACACCATATTTTCAAGATGACCTCTTACTTGCATTACTCCCTGTAATTTAATCCTGTTAAATATATTTCTCTTTCAAAATGCTGGGATTTCTGTTGCACATTAAGAACCCCCCCCACTTTTTACTCTGATGGTTTGATGCTATAAAAATAAAATGGCCATAAAATAGTCTTGATATAGCTCACTGTATTTTACGTATATTAGATTCTTTAAGACGACTCCTGGTAATATGTGACTCCATTCAGAACAGTTGTGCAGGAGTTTAATTGAAAGTGCAGAGTCATATGTGTAGCAAAAGGTCTGTGTAGGCAGGCCATTGAGTATCCCCAAAAAGGAGCTTGTGTAATTAGGAAATCCAAAACCTCAGGATTTTCCCCTGACCTATCGGGTGATATAACAAACCTAATTATGGCCTGAAGCAGCCTTTTCTCAATTAGCCTGCTCTTTTTATGGCCCGCTACACCCAGCGGGGTTTACAGTTGCGCAAAGTGATTTGCTTCACCAAACACTGTTTATGCAATATCACACAAGCAGAGGTGACCCTGGGGGGGCGGTGCAGTGGACATCTAATTGTTGCAAGCAGGGCTCTGTCCATCTGTCGCCAGTGACACCATGACCTGTCCCCCCCCCCAGCCCACACACACCCCACGCTCACTGCCACTAAAATGCAGCTCCACACACTTAAGACAGCGTCTAACTTGTTGAAGTTTGGCAGAACTCTGGCACACGTTTCGTTTTGAAGTGTGATAAATGATCAGGAAATTGGACATGTTTGGCAGAACACGCTGTATGCACACTGCGCAAATGGCCCTTTCAGTTTGCACTGATCAATCCCTGGCAGGTCGGACCAAACTCCTTCGCTCTCTGTTGACTTTCCTCGGAGTTACCCTAAGTGCCTTTTTAAAACAAATTAGAGCAGTCTTGTTAAACGTGAGACGTGTTGCCATATGTCATGCTCATCAAACAGATGGATTATTGGGGCATGTCTGGTAGTGTAACGTGGCGTCTGTCTTGTGCTTTGAAAGCTCTGTTCGTGGTATGTGCATAATGTATTGCACTGTCATTGCGTGGTGGCTTTGAAGAACCTCACGTTCCTTTGAAGATGGTTGCATGTAGTTTTACGCTTTTCTGTTTTTTTGGGTTCACAGAGATGCCACTTTTTTTGTTTCCTTTCCAGATAAATGTGTTTTGAAGGTCGGTTATTTGTTTTTGTCTGGCGTTCTGCACGTTTAGTAACATTTTATTCGTTTTGTTTAGTCACAGATTCTTTATTCTGGGTGTCTCCAAACATCCAGGGAAATGGTTTTCCCCGAGCCACTGTTAAGAAAAACGTTGGTTAGCAACCACATCCTCCATGACACGACTCTTCTCATTGTGTTAGGCACTGTTCTTATTTAACCCACACTAGCAATATTATGGGCGCAGCTGAACTGGGATCAGCGTTTCTTCCCAGTGAGTAATGATGGTGTCTGACTGTGTCAAAATCTGTGAAACGATTGAGGAGGACTCAGCCAGTGAGGCAGAGTGACAGCAAATCATTGAGTGTCAGCGATCTGAGTAAGCAGCAAGTGTCTGAGAGCACTAACTTTATCCAACCACATGCTGGCCGTGACACACTTGGGAGAGAAATTACATGCAAAATGTGAAAGCGCCACATTTTTTACTTGCGTTGCATGTAAATTACAACCTGAAAGATTTCTTAAATGACACAGTTGGCTTGCTCCTGAAGTAAGCCTGAAGTGAAATAATTTGTTTGTTACCAGGGAAAGCTATGCAAACCCGCTGTCAACCACCTCGTTTGTTTACAACACTACAATATTCATAACTACCCACAAAAATGACATGAAAGTACCAGCCGTCTTTTGCCGTGTTTATTGTTTTTCTCAGCAGACCTAGACCTATTGTTTTTCTTTTAGTATGTAAAGGCTTATTTTGCCTTCAGACCTAGTAATGTGAGTACTACTAGATGAAGGTTTAGTCACATGC
>JABJVR010000035.1:11375362-11388251 GCA_025773905.1 Chitala chitala
CTTTTAGTATGTAAAGGCTTATTTTGCCTTCAGACCTAGTAATGTGAGTACTACTAGATGAAGGTTTAGTCACATGCAGGAGTATATTAGTTGAGAACATGTACTGTACAGGTTAGTTGTTCATGGTGGTTCATTCCAGTAGCAGAGAACGAGATATGCATACTTAGTCACTTCAGTACCGTTTGCTGTTCTGTAGTTGTACAAATTTGAAAAACAATATGCATATAGTAATTAAAATGGTATATTAAGCCAGAATAGTACCAGCTTGTTTTGTGTTCACATCTTTCAGATCTTTGTCAGTATTTCTTAAAATTAGTTTACTTGAAAATCTGATATCCCTCATCATGAATACAGCATTACTATACTCATTAAGATAGGTATTGTTTAATGAGAACGTGAAAACTGTACAGATATTTATTCATGGTAGACTCTACTGTATTGGGTAAGCAGTGTTTCAGAAGTCCATTAACAAGTGAAAAGCACTTGCCTAAATTCGTTTTGATTCTTGTAAGAACCAACAGGTTTTAAGACATGCTTAAAAGAATCGATTACCTTTGTACAAGTGGTTCTTCGATGTAGAGGGCTTTCCGTTGAATTTCTTTCACTGTCTTTTTCAAACCACTGTTCTCTGCCACTCGAGGGAGCCGCTGTTAATGGCTCCTTTAACCGTTGGTGAACTTTAGCCCTCTAATGTGATTGGCAATGGCACCTTCCTTATTTACATAATGCAGCTGGGCGTGTCCTGCATTGGATTTGGTTAATCTGAAAGCCATTAGTAACTCTGAAACATTTTAAGGCACCTCTGCTGCTACACTCTTTTCCAGCTGGTTATGTAATCAGAGGGGGAAGGTGTTTTTTTTTTTTTTGACTTGGGAGAAATCAGTAGACCAGCGGATTAGAACTCTATTATTTGTGGCTGCTCTTTTAGACGGTGCCCTCGTCTGTTTGTGACTCTGCTCAGACAGGAAGACATTTTATTTGTCCTTGCATTTTGGATCTGTCGTTAAAGCATTTCAAGTCTTTTGGTGTGTGTGTTCTTTTGCTGCTTCGCTCAGGCATATATGAGGTAAAAGTGAGAGGGTCACTGAAGAACAGCTCTGAGGTTGCCTGTTAAACACATTTGTCTAGCCACAGAAGTGTTTGGGCCAGAGAAAAGACATTACCCAATTTTCCATGCTCAAATCTGCCTTTTATCAGTTATTTTTAAATTGTGCAAAAATGTCTTGCCCACATTTAGAAAATTTTATTGACATGTAATTGGCTTGCTCATCTACAGTGTGTAGCAGCTGACGTGTGTTCGGCCAGTGAATGTTGCAAATGGCATAAAATTGTGTCTTTGGTTAACATATATGTGAACAGAATTTCATATATGTAGAGGATGTTTATTAGGATTTTGTGATTTTAGTTTGTAATCGGCATTAAAAGCATTCAGTGTTTTAAAGGAATTTTCACATAGCCTGTGTGTAGTGGTATGTAATTTCCTGCAGATAAAATTCATATGCCTTATGAAGTCTTTGAGTTCAAAGCTCAATGCTTGAAATTAAATTCTGACACAGACTGTTTTTACTATGCAACCAAGAGACACATAATTCTGCCCTTCATCCTTGTCATAATTTATTGCTAAAATGTAAATACTCTGTAGTATACTACAAATATTACCCTTGTAACTGTCTGTAAGTATCACTTAACAACTATCACGTGTTAAATCTCTGGAATTCTGTGTGGGGTTGCTGTGATATAAGATGAGTAACAAGGTCTAAGTGGAAGCTTTCATGACGACGGGAGTGCACTGAAAAACAGAGTTGGGTTGAATTTGTCTTCATACATGTCGTGCATTTGGATGGTCTGGGAGGTGATAAGAGCATACAGGTGAACTGAGTGTGATCCATGGGCCATGCACGGTGGCAAAAGAACTGTGATGTGCGTTGTTTTCAATCAGAGCAGGGTGCAAACAGGCCACCAGGTCTCAGACCGGCAGCCATTGCTCAGGGGTCAAGCTTGAGCTTCTCAGCTGTCATCCCCTCGACAGTTGTGGCTGGCACAAAAAAAGTGTGTGTGTGTGTGTGTGTGTGTGTGTGTGTGTGTGTGTGTGTGTGTGCGCGCGCGCATCACGGAAGAGGAGAACAATGAGTCAATGGATGGGCAAGCTAAAGAGACAAGTGTAGCGTAGAGCTTTTTTAGCACCAAGGTCTCTGCAGTTATGTGCTCAGGAGGCTGTGAAGGAGTAGAGTGGTGAGCTTGGCCCTGGAGTAGGGTGGCGAGCTTGGCCCTGGAGTAGGGTGGCGAGCTTGGCCCTGGCCGGAGTACTTACTGTTGTAATGGCATTTTGCTCTGTGGGAGCTCCAGGTCCACTCTGAGGTTGGCCTCGTCCCCTATGAACAGCTGATTCTTATCCAGTTTCCATGTTTCATTCCATGGCTGGTATCATGTTAGCCCCCTGCCCCTGTCACACAGAGGTGAGTTCTGCTTCCCCAAATGGTCTGGATCCTTGAGATGTTTGTGTCGGTCTAATTTCAATGGTATGAAACATGAAGTAGCTGGTGTCAGAAAGCTCAGACCTCAAAAGAGACTGTTTATAACGGGGTCTTCTCTGGGCAGGTGTTAAGTAAAATACCCTTAAATGTCTGATTAAGAGGTCGTGTAAATCCACAGTTTTCTATTACTTCGGTGATGGATAACCTTGCGAGAACTTTATAGGAATTAAATAGGACCTGAAATGCAAAATGTCAGTATGGATTTTGTGGATCACCAGATCACTTCCTGTGTATGTGTAGGAATTTGTATCATGCACATAAAGCCTGAACAGAGAGTGAGAGTTTTTTTTAAACCATATTTACATTGAAAGTTTCAATTGTTTTAAATCAGGGGTGCCCAGTACATCAATTGCGATCGACCAGTAGATCATAAATGTAGTGCGGGTAGATCGTGCGCCATTAAAAAAAAAAACGTTTTTTAGCATATGTGTGTGTGTGTGTGTGTGTGTGTATATATATATATATATATATATATATATATATATATATATACACGGCACAGTTGTTAGAACAGTTAGAATAACATAAATTCTAACAGTTGTTAGAATTTTTTTAAATACAGGTAGATCATTTTGACCTGATTATTTTAAAAGTAGCTTGTAAGCCAAAAAACTGTGGGCACATCTATTTTAGATAATACATGTTCGACATGTAGGACAACTTGTATTCTCTTCCGTTTACTAAAACAGCGTTCCTGATTTTTGGCATTTAATTTCAAAGACTCATTTTTGCCTTCCAGTTGCACCAACCCTTGGTGAAAAAGGAAGCAGTAATGCTGGCAATACAAAGCAGCGTTGACCTTTGGCTGGCTGTGTGATGCGTGGACACTTAAAATCAGAGTAATTCTTTGCAGAGCTGCCATGTGCAGTGCCATCCATAGTATCCTACACACAATGGATTACTAATTCAGAAAGAGCCACCAGTATTTATTGATGTGCAGATTTGACCAATTTTTGTGTGCAATATAAAAAAATAGTGTAGGGAAAAAATATATTTCCTTTAGTCCTACAGTGGGGCAGTTGTTGAATTTAGTACAGCTGGTGAGCTTTTTTTGTATTTGGCCATGCACAACCCATAGAGGAACCAAAAAAAAAACAACCCCAAGTTTTAGGATTTTGTGAAGATCAGCTGTGCGCCATTTCCTTGGGGAGATGTGGTTACCTTGGAAACAGGCCCACGCTAATGGGCTGTCAGCTGTGGGGGCACTGCAAGGGAACAGCTCTGAATGCTGGACACAGTTGCTGAAGACACCAAGTCTTTTCAGAAGCATTACCCAGTTTTGTCCCTACATATGTACAAATGTAAGCACTCTATGTTCATGCACATTGATGGCGTTTTCCACAGAATTTGACAGCAGATGATAAATGGAATAACAATTTGATGAAGCTGAATTCACAACAAAACCAACATGATGGGGCGGTATGTTTAAAAGAGCATTAAAATAATTTCTGTAATAACCTTAGATAAACTGTATGTCTAGAGACCTTTGCTGGAGTGACTGTTACTTAGATGTTGCATCATAGTGACACGTTATTGGACGACCTACAGTCAAAGGACGCGTGTGGCAGAGGGCATGGTATTTGAACGCTTAGCCTGCATGACTAAGGCCAGGGTTGTTGAACACCTACCTTGTGTGTCCAAGGCTGAGGTAGTTGAATACAGTTAAATTATCTTAAGTACAATATGATGCTCCACAACATGCCAACATAAATCTGACAACTGTAAAATGAATAGACCACAATAGCACCCTCCACCCATGCTGTTTGTCCTCTTCATTGTGTAATGAATAGTGATCAATATGTCAGTTGTTGCACACCAGATATTATATTACTGTTCTGTGGCTTACATTTTCTGCATTTGCTAGTTGTCTTAAGGCTGGAAAATAATGGGATTCCATTGCTACCCTTAACGAAACAGGAAGTGGGGAAGTTGTAGGGAATTATGTTGTCTGTTTAAAAACAGCAGTGGTGGCTTTCACTTCTTGGTGCTTGTTGAATTTTGCATTATAAGTATGGCTCAGCCATACTTATGTATAATATAAAAAATATTATAGAGCCTTTAGAAGTGGTCTTCTTAGGGTGCCAGTATGAGTGTTTTTAGGAAATTTATATCAAAGTATTTTATCTGTAGCTTTTCAGAAATCATTACAAATAGTGCGGAGAACCTGTCGAGTGTGAAATTGGTTGCAGCGATCCCCCTGGCCTTAATAGATGGGACTCATTGGTTAAGAGAATCAAACTTTTGACTTTACATCACCAACATTAATCATTGGTACGAATTGAGAAAAATTTTGGGATAAAACAGTATTTTGGTCAAAACCGCCTTTGTCCTTTCCACGTTTTTTTAAGCCTTGCACAACATATGTACAAATTGCAAATCCAAGAAAGAAATGTACCTGTAGTTTTGATTTCCATTTCATTGTTACAATGCTTACATTTATTATTGCAGTTTTATCATTAATAGAGCACTCTGTAGGACTTTCTGTGGAAGTAATAGTTACATTTATACGACACTGTTTTTTTTTTTTTTTTTTTGCTATTTGCAATTTGGTTAACTTCACATTTGCCTTTAATATTGGTTAAAACGAGCAGTCCCTGTGGTTTTTTATGTTTTACTTCACAAGTTGCCTGTTTTAATTTCGAAGGAGCCCCTTATTTCTTTAATTATTTCATATTAGTCATTAACAGTGTGAGATGAACGTATACCAGTTTCATACAGATCTTACAATTACAGTCTATATTTACAAAGGAGCTATGGATGCATAAACATTAGTATTATTACAACTAATTCCTTGCAAGTCATTTTAAGTGACTCATATCCCCTTTGTAAATGTGGTCAGAAGTCATGGGATAAGGCAGCTCAACAGCTACGTGTAGTAATTGAGTTGAACAGAAACTGGTGTGGGTGGTTTCTGAATGTTAACCCATTCTTGGTATTAGGATGAGGAGTTTATTCGATTCATAAAGTAATGAGTACACAAATGCAGATTGGCTTTCTGTCACCTCCACATGCAGAGGTGTTTCTCGAGACAGCTCAGTCATAACTAGGAATCCTAACTAGCATGATTTATAAGTGGAACGGCCAAGATATGCAAAATTCACTGGACTGTGGCCATTTTTTTTTCCTGTATCCAGGTAGCTGTTTGTATTTCAGCATTTAAAGGTCACAAAGAGTCATCACACACAACCACTTTGGTGGTTTTACATTTTCCATTACATGGTCTTAGGGGTGGGTAGCTTTTTTTTTAACTAAAAAGGTAATACTCATAGTGCTATGTAGACACCATATACGTTTCAAAAACTCATATGGATTGTACAGGTTTTTTAAAACAGATTTTTTAAATTGATGTGTGTTATACTTGCAAAATTTTCCAGAGTTGTTTTTGGGCTGTGGGTGTATAGGACAGACTGCTGAATTACTGGCCACAGTGCCATTTTTTACAGCAATATGAAAACCATTTATTAATAAAGGTGCTTTAATAAGTAGTTTTGATTGTTTTTAAAGTTCCTATGCCAAATTTGTCACTGACTTACCTAGACCCTACACACGTCCTTATCTGTTTAGAGTACGGTGTTATGTCAACGCTCAGGTACACAAATGCAAAGTACACATAGGTGCGTATTGTGTCTCCCTTTCCTATACATTGATAAATTGCAAAACAAGAAAGGAAAACTATTAAATATGTATATTAAGAATATATACAGTACGATCAACAACTGATTACAAATAAAAATTTTGACAAACCCTGTTTTAATAACTTTTAAATCAATAACTATAATTAATAACTTTTTAAATACTGACTAATATAGAGCCTTTCACAAACCCAAGATTGCTGTGTTGTTGATATAGCCAAAATATGGCAGTGTTACTAAACCTATGGGGATTGGTAATAATCGGCTGTCTGTGATGACTCTGTGATACTTAGCCTTTGCTGTGATTTGTGTCATGTGATACTACTGAGCTCATTGATGAACAAGCAAGAATCAAAGAACAACTTCACAATGTTTCTCTCAGCTTTGACTTTGTGCTTTGTGTTTGTGTGTATGTGTGTGAGAGTGAGAGATTTTGGGTCTCACAGACTTGGAATAACGTACATCGCCTTGGTGTTTCTGTTTTGACCTTTCAAGTAACAATTTCTCTGTGATAGCTTTTGTCATCGTTTCTTCTCAAAAGTAACGTTTTTGTGCTGTCTGCATAGATCCACAGTTGGGTTGCATAAACCCTACTTTATAAAACATGTAGCTGGAAAGTGACAGATGACCATCTGTGTTTCCCTTTGAAATATAGCTTGAAGTGATGATAAAGTGTGGCCTGTGACGTAAGGACAGTTTCGTTTAGCAAAGAGTTACTACATGAAGGAGCAGCCTAACTAGTGTGAGGCAGTGCACTGACTGGCCACTGTCCTCCTAATGAAAACAATTGCTAAACTGCACTAGTATGTAAGTGAAAATGATTTTATTTAGTGCTCCCAAAGACAAAAGGGAAGCAGGGACAGTGATGACTTGCAACAACACAACCTAGTAGTGAAACAAAGAGGTGGAAAAAAAAACTGTACAAAAGAAAACAACAAATTACGTATATACATATGTTACCATCACGAGTATTTGTGGGTTGTAAAACCAGCAGCATTTCATTCCCACTATGACTAATACTCCCCCCGTGTGCTGTATAGCCCTCTCTTCTCCCTCTTCTGACCTCAAACTCTAACAGTGCTTCATTCTTTGTTAAACTTCAAGAAGACCCTGTCACATTCTCAGAGTTTCTGCTGTACTAAATAAAATATCCGTTTGCCACAAGCAGTTAATCACTGAGAGCATTTCACTCTGTTAACAAGTAGTGTAATATTTGCCTTAAAGGCCCCAGATGGATGTTGATGAATGCTGCCAATAATAGGACACAGAAACATGTTACACCTGATGAAAAACTAACAAACAGAATTACCTGGACACCTCAGGAATGCCTGCCAATGATGACACAATTCATATTTTTGCCCAAGGGAACACTTCACCTTTGAAAAGATCGCATTAAAATTCCTCTTGCTTGTACAAACTTGACGTAACATGTTGTTTTCAAGCTTTGTTTCTCTTAATGGAAAATTCGCCAGACAACGCCAACCCTTTTCTGCTTCTATCCGGGATGTTAAATGCGTAGGCATAAAGTAAAAGGAAACTGAAATTGTCGTGTTTCTCAAACAACTACCTCTCGACTTTTGCGTTTTTGAGACTAATTATTAATCCATCTGTTGGTCATTTTGTAAGTAGAGCTTTTCTGTTTTGAAATAACAGTTTTTTGGAATTAAAACACCATTTGCAATTTGTTTGGTTGTGTTGCTCTCAGGATCCTAATGGGTTTTTTTGCATGGCTTTGAAGCACTGAAGGGTGTATCCTGTGTCTGAAGTGTGTCTGTCTCCATGTCAAGGAGACAGACACTCTCGCTCTTCCCACTCTGTGAGGACTGTTGATGAAATTACTGTTTGCTGCACCATAGAGTCTCATGCGCCACATAAGACAGGTGCCCACAGATTAGATAAGAATGTCTCCTTCTGAACGAGAATTGAATTTGCAGTGAAGTCTGCCCATCCTGTGGTGCCTCTGGCTTTTTCTGACAGGGTGTGTGTTTGTTTAGCTTTCTTTTTTCCACACTGTGATTGCAGTACTGTTTGAATTGTTTGAATGGGAAAATGAGACTAAAACGTGCACTAATGCAGCTTTAATTATATTGAGGAGATCTGCGCACTTATGTTTCATTGTCTGGCAAGACTGAGTTAGGCAGCAATAGTGACACGTTTCTGTTCCCACTTGTTAAGGAAACTGTGCGTTCCACAGTCAGCCATGCTCTCTTTTTTTCAAAGGAGCTGTGTATGATAACTGCATATATAAAATATCCAATGTGGAAGGAAAATGTAGTCTTTCTTGTGTTTCATGTGTTTTAACACTGTCTTCTTTTCTTTCAACAGTTTCTGTTAGGAAAAGTTCTTTTTGTGGGATTATTGAGATTTCAAGAGTAATAGCACTGTGGAATATCTGAACCCCCCTGTGACTGAAACTGTTGCACTATTGACTGGACAACTTTTCTCCTTACTTCTGGATTGCTCCTGGTTTCTGTCTCCCGAATCAAGCTTCGGGAAGTCCATGGAGCAGAGAGAGCTCTGTGTCCCGTCCCGATCAAAGGGGGGTGAGGTTGAGTTCTACCCCAGTGGGGGCACAGCCTGTCGTGGTGACCTCCCTGAGGCCACAGGTGGCCTACTGTCCACACCTGGGAAAGGACTCCCCTCCGTAGGGGAGCGGCTTGATCCTGAAGAGGATGATGACTTGGGGCTGGGTAGAGACGTGGATGCCAACTCAAATGCGGATAGTGAGAAGTGGGCACCGGCCGATGGTCTGGAGGAGCAGGAATTTTCCATCAAGGAAGCCAACTTCTCTGAAGGCAGCGTCAAGCTGAAGATCCAGACAACCAAGCGGGCCAAGAAGCCGCCCAAAAGCCTGGAGAACTACATATGCCCTCCTGAGATCCGCATCACTATCAAACAGCCTGGAGATCAGAAAGTGACCAAACAGGTCAAAAACGGCAAAAGTGGAAAGGAAGAGGACACAGGACTTCCTAAAAAGAAGGTGAGTGTCCTCAAATGGACCTGGGGCAATCTGGGGTCTGAACTCATGTCGCCATGAGTCTTATTCCAAAACGAGAGTAAACCCCTATAGTACGGGAAGTTTATCTGTGAGGACTAGACAAATTTGTATTTTGCTCTGGCCTTGCACATACAGAAGAATTAAAAACGCACTTCTAAATGGTTGCAAAGTTCCTTTGGCCAAAACTGAGAGTCAGTTGAGCTGTATCGCTCATCTTCTTAGATTTGCTCAAATGGAGGAAGATACCATCCCTAATAATGGCCACGTCTCTGCCTGAGTCTGTTGATGTTAGTGTTACAGCACAGCTGTGCATGTGCATGTCTTGGAACCTATTCCCTGTCAAATTTGTCTTTATGGACACTTTAAAAGCCCCCCCCCCCTACCATATTGGGCGTTTCTCAGTTCTCAGCTTCCTCTGTAGCCTAATATTAAGACAGGTAGCAGCTGTATTGATGTACAAATGCAGATATATGGTTTTTTTGCGCAAGTTTTAAAATGTTTGTGGGCAGAATAATATTGACTTTTGGGAATGGGCATGACGTAACTCGAGTGCTTGTGCATAACACTCATTCAGGAAACAGTAGTTTCACTTTGTGATGAAAATAGCCTTTGCCTGATGTCTATTTGCATATAGGTGGGAGTTGAAATGTCATAGAGTACAGCAAAAGTAAGATCTGAGATATTCTCAGAATTATTGAAATGGCAGTAATATTTCAAGAGATTGTGTTGTCTCTTTTAAACTGTTTGCCAGTGATCTCAATTTAACTAGATCAAACACATCAGCATGAATATGTACTCTGTGTGTGTTTACATCTGTAATTGGCATGTAAAAAGTAACATTATAGCAAATGTAAAAAAAAAAAAAAAATTTACATTATGCCATCATCAGAAGGGACCTGGGGTATTCTATGTACATTTGTGAAAAACGAAACTTTTTAATTTGTATATTTAATTTTTAATTTATAATTTTGCCATGCCCTTTCAAGAAAGGTCATAATTTCTTTCCACTCACCAGTGTCAGATGGAACAGGCTGTGTTCTGTGATGTAGATGTTAACATGACATTCCAGAAATGAATGAAATGACTTTCAGGCAGCTTCAGACTGATTTGCTGTCCTGTGTGTATTTGTTGCAATGAGAACGTGCTTCAGCTGAGAGAGGCAGCAGTCCCCACAACACACCGCCGCCGCTGCCGCTGCTGCTGCTTCTGCTGCTGTCGTTGTCGTTGTTGTTGTTGTTGTTTAAGTTATCGTTGTTGTTGCCGTTGTCTGTCTTCTCTTTCTGTGAAATTGAAGGCAGGAAAAGGCGGTGGGGGGGGGGGGACTTGGGGCTTCCAAGATGGAATGAAAGAAAGGGATTGTGATGCGGCAGACCTGCCCTGTAATTTAATATAATTAGGGAGAAAATGCTTGCTTGCAGAGTAGGAAACTGGAAGTGCCAGCATCAGCAGCTTTCAGCAAGAGCACCAGAGCTCAAATTGATCCCCCCCCCCACCCCACCGAAGAGTATGGTTGTTAACCTTTCCGGCACAAACACATCCCGTCTGCCCGGGCCTTACGTGTGCCATGAGAGCTAGAGGCGCGTTCCCTGTTTTCACTGAGAGCGTTTATCATCTGCTCTTGGGAGGAATAGGGTAATTTATTTTTTTTTTTTTTCCCCCCGCTGATACCGCTGTATAATTAATCATCCTGAATAAAAACGTACCACCTTCCAACTGCTTTAAAGCTCAGAAATTAGATTACTTTTGCTTTATTATATTCAAATGGACATAATGTGTCTAAATAATTGTATCAGGGCCAAAGTATTTAAGCATCCCAGTCTCTCCTCCACTGCCTCTCACAGCCTTTTTGTCTGTTTGTGTATCCATGACTGCATGTTATAATGGAGAATAAAAAGCCTCCACACTTTGACTCAGGACCAAATGTGTGCCACAGTTTAATCATAGGGAGTGGTGGAGGACAAATCAAATATGCTCTCTCTATTCAGTAGTTAGGTTTTTATTTTTTAATTGCAGTGTCCATGCAAGTCTTTTTGTTTGAATGCCTCTAAATTTAGCCAGTGAGGTGTGCTGAATGTTTCCATTGATGCTAGGTGATGAAGGGCATTAAGTGCTGAAAACAGAATATCTATTTTTGTTATATAGTATCAAATCCATAATTGGCCACATATTTTCCTACATTCTAAAAAGGTCCACTCTGCAGTCTTGTAATTAACACTGTGTTGTTATTTACAACGCCTTCTTTCTTGAATCAGGTGACAACTCTAAACAAGCAAGCCATTTCTCCATTACCATTGCCTTACATTGACGTAGCATGTCTGATGACCTTCAAATGACCTAATGAGAGAAGGCTGATGCTTTAAACACAATCCTTTTTGAGATGCAAGGGTGCACTGTTCATTATTACAGAACATTGTAACTGATTTGATTAGGACCTTGTGCAAATGAAGGCAGAGATAAAGTCAGCAACAAACTCTCAACATACAGGATATTCCCATTGGGTATGCAAATCCTCAGCATCAACTCAGGAACAGACCTTTTAGTAATGCCTAATGTCAGTTTAAATTTAACCCTTTCATGCATAGTGGTCACTACAGAAGACAGTTGTTTAAAAGCTGTTTTCTTGTATGAAATTCATGAGGTCCACCTGGGTGGACATGTGAAGAACTCCTTGAAAAATGCATGGAGTTCTGCTTTTTTCCACTTTTAAAACAAACACTCAGTTTCAGCTGCTCATTACTCCTGTACTGTTTGCACCTTGTGTTGTGGTCACCTTTGACCCCCCCCCCAACAAGAATTGGCTAATACAAGTATCTTGAACATCCCGTTAAGCTTTTGGTTGCAGCCTCAATCGCCTCCTCCCTACCCTCTTTTTATAATGAGGACCTCATGAAAATATCAGCTTTAAGAAATAAATGTAGAAAGGCTTTGTCCTGCACACGTGCTGTTTTCTACTCTCTCCACCCGATTTTGAGCAGTCATTAATTTGAAGGTCAGGCGTGCATGCAGGGGGAAACGGCTTGGCCCAGTAAGAGCCAGGTGCGAGTTAATGGGAGCAGGGCAGAGGGCTATTGTATTTAAGGGGCTCTGCTGTTTGCCTTGTCTTGTGTGTCCCTGGTGAGCATGCTGGAAGACTTTCCCCTGAGTGACGGTTTGTGAGTGCTCCTCCTGGGCATCGGTTCATTGTGAAGGAGTGCGCGGGCCCCTCTGCTGCCCCAGCCAGCCTCCACGTGACCTCGGCTTTCACGCGATTCCTGTGTGGACCTCTGGGCGCCCCTTCGCACAAAGCTCCCTCCGGGCAGCTGCCAGCAGCTGGCCCTTCGTGACGCCCAGCCCCATGCAGAGAGAAAGGTTTCCGTTTCTGCAGCTGAGGCCCCTGGGAGAAAAGAGACTCCCCTGTCGCTTCGGGCAATTCTGCCGCTTCAGCCAGTAGGAGTCAAAAGTGAAGAATTCTGTATTTAGGTGAATTTGACCCTGACAACCACCAGTGCCTTTCTTTCAGCACAGGTTTTACGAATACCAGGATCCCAAGTTTGCTTTTATTGTATACAGTGTCTTTGGTGAAAATGACATTGAACATGTCTTAATTTCTCATCATGAAAGACGAGAGCCACTAATCATCTTAGATATTTATACAAAAAGATCATTGTTTTGGTTTTTAAAGGTCTCATCCATAAATTTGACAGTAGTATCTTTGAAACCATGTTTATAGATTCATTTAGCAGACT
>JABJVR010000035.1:11388351-11402779 GCA_025773905.1 Chitala chitala
TTGGTTTTTAAAGGTCTCATCCATAAATTTGACAGTAGTATCTTTGAAACCATGTTTATAGATTCATTTAGCAGACTTACAGCATTTTACTATGAGGTGGTTGGGCTGGGATTCAAACCGGGAGACTTCTGCATCCTAGCCTGATGTTCTACCCACTGAGCCACCAGGCTGCCTAGATATGGTCCCTGTGGTGATACAAAACACATATCTTAGCATTCAGACTATCAAGTTGTTTGTTTTATTGAAATGCTTATGGTTATCCAGGAAGGGAACAAACTCACATCACAGAAATCATGGGCTCATGGGACCCCCTGTGAAGATATTCCTGCCTAAATCTGATCAAAGCATTGAAACCTTTGATGTGGTTGTTGGGCCATTGAAGGTGACATGCAAGATCTACAGCAGTATAGTTAAAAGGAAACTGACAGAATAAAAAGATATTTTTACTTGTGAATTTTATTTCTGCATCTCATCAGCTCCTGTTTGACTGCCTGTCAATACAGAAGAACAGAAATGGAAATGTAGCTAAACGTGGTGACTCCATGGCGATGACCTGGCCATAAAAATAGTCTGCCAAAGGTCAAAACAGGATGGGGGTATGTCCAGCTGTTCTTCACAAAATACTGCCTACTTAGGGACACTGAAACACTGCAGTCCTATCATTGGTTTTCTCACTTGTGTGACCCCAAGAATGTTCTGGCCCTGCGGTGAGCAGGAAACGTAGGTGGTAAAGTTGGCACCACCGTGCTGGTCTCCCTGCAGCACCTGAGGAAACAGTGTGCAGGTCTCACAGAAGTTCAAATGTGTTAGATATTAACATTGGATGTTACAAAGCATATAGATTTTTGTATAAAATTACTATGTTGTAATGAAGTTCAGAAATGTAGAAATGTATAAACACACACACACACACGCACAAACACAAACACACAAAGAGGTTGTCTGTACTGCATCTGTCTCTTTCAGGCAGCACTGCATCGATAGAGACAGAAGGTCAAAAGGGACGTGAGAAGGAACAAAGGAGGTTAGCTCCGTGTGACTGCAGGGAGGGGGAGTGGCTTCAGATGACTCTTCAGCAGCCACTATGCCTGTGATGGTACAATTGTCTTTAATCCCATCTAATCATTGACCCAAAAGGAGTCTTGTAATAAGCCTGAAGTTGATACTTTTTATCTTTCCAGAATGATGGGAGGAAAACAATAAATTAGGTATTTTTAATCTTTCATGTACTACTGTGGTAAAAAATATTTAGCTGTATTTCTCTATTGCAGAACACAAAAAACATATTTATTTTATGCAGACGATTTGACACGATACATTATAATGCACTGCTTTTTTAAATACCCAGCAGAGAACATCGAGTTGGAGAAAAAGACACGAGGCAGAAAGAGGGGGTAAAGGCCAGTTGTGTACACACACACACACACACAAGGGTTTCTGGTGAATTTACCAAGCCACTAAGCCATTAAAAATGGTTGCCATTTAACCGTCACATCCCTCAGTGGTTTGAAAACGGTGCAAACTCTCAGAATGGGCTCCTCCTTAGGGGCTAGACAAAATGTGACCGGCAGCTCTGCTCCCCCCCCCCTTCAAATTTCTCCTATTTACAAGCCACCTGAGGTCGGGGGTCATAATGTAATTGAGACTGGCCAGGGCTTGCTGAGAATAGAGCTTACATCACCCGCTGGTCCTGTGACAGCTGGTCTCTGCGCGCCCTCCATTAGCGGTTACAACCCCTTTCCTGTCCATAATGAAATCACAACGCCAAACGCGTCCTGAGCATAATTCGGACTCTGCAGCACTTGTCTGCAGCTTATCCCTGCTAGATTTTCATATTTCTAAAAAAAAAAAGAAATAAAAATGCATTTTGCAGTAACTGCAATTGTGCTGCATGTTGGCAGGCGTTTCGCGGTGGTCTCTAAATTAAGAGCTCGATGAGGAATGGAGGGTGCTTGACAAAGCTTTTGTGGCATAGATGGTCAGGAGTATTACCGAGCAAAAATGCGTTATCCCCTTGACGGCATAGCTACGGCGAGCACTTGACCTGTATTTCTCGTGGATGCGTGTCGCCGCGTCGCCATCATTATGTGTGAGGACTGTGAGCTACTGCTGTAATTGGGTGGCCTGATGTTTCTCTGACTGCCACATGCTGTGTGCCAATTTGCATTAGTATGTAAGGGTGTTGCAAATGGTATCCATTACCTTTTTTTGTTTTTTTTTTTTTGTGTGGTGCAGACATGATTGCTGCCCAGATATGGTCTGCTGTGCTGGCTGTGTATGAGTGTCTCATTTCAGCAGTGCAAAATGCTCTTCTCAAATGGGCTCCTAAGGCAGGCTTTTGACATTTGTTTGCCTTTTTTGAGTTGTGATTTTTAAACTTTGTAGCTTTGATCTTTCGCAACGCAGGAAAATTTAATTAATCACCCAGCCGAGCGCCCGGGATCCTGTGGATTGCGTCAGTTGAAACGTTTCTTCTTTTTTTTTTTATTTGAATCCTGTTTTCTGCATGTTCTGTTGTAAATCTAAAGGTCAAAGGAGCAGAGTCCTGGATTGACTGGGTAACCCAATCAATATCTGTAAATGCCCTTTGAACTCTCTGAAGTCGGTACACTTGCGCCTGCGGTTTTCCTCCTGCATTGTTGTCAGAGAAGGCAGGGCAGCATGGGTGTGTTTTCCAGGGCAGAAGCTGATCGGGCCACCTCAAGGCTAACGACACGCTGGAGCGGAGCGACCGACTCCCACCCCCACCCTCGACCATGCCCTGCACCTAACAGGCCTGTCAGCTTGCACGTGGGGCTGGGTTGATGGAAAGGAACAGGTTAAATAAATGAGGGATTGTGTTTGGGTTAAATGCTGCCTTTGTGCTGTAATGATTGGGGAGTCTGGCAGGAGCAGATGGGATAGCTCTCTCAGTCTCCTTGTGTCTGGGTCCCTCTTTTTTTCACTTTGGCTGAACTAATAGGCCAGATGGTGGCGAAGAGGAAAGGCCAACAAGTGAAGCTCGGCATATTGGGAGCCTGTTTAAAAAGGGACCCTGCTGCGGCCCGGGCCGGGGACTGGGGCCGCGCTACAATGGAGAGTAATTAAAGAAAGGACTTGACTTAACTGCAAAAAGGTGCCAGCCTTTATTCGGCAGCTAAATATTTCCTGGACAAAATAAGCTGAGAAAATCAAACATTTCTCCTTTGTATGTAAACTGGTGATAAATCGCTTGTCAAGTACAGTGTTGCTCCTCAGAGGTACGCGGTGCACATATGAGCCTCTAGCGTGAAGTGGAAACGCGTGTCGGGCCGTGTTAGTGTCACGCAGTTAAGCTGAGACTCGCACCACTCTAGGGTGGTGACTCAACGCTATGTGTCTTGTTCTTTAATTTCAATAAATAGATTTTAGGAAGGGCAAATTGTTGAGAGTCATTATTTTCTCTGAACAAGGAGTGGTCTTTTAACGACAGAATGTGAACTCATTGTTTTACCATATTTGTGACTTTACTTTTTCGAATACACCAGATTGCGCTGGGTAGTTTTGGTTGTTGCTGTTGTAGCTCAGACCAAATGTCTTTGAAAAACAAAGGCAGATGTTTTTGGCCTTACAGGGTTAAATGTGCAGGGATGCTCCCTGCCTTGCTCAGGGTTGATGTGTGTTCTGAATGGCACATCATGAACACCGGTATCGCTCAGGGTTATAACCCCTCATCCGTCACACACTTTCCACCTATCATCAGGCTGGGACTCGGCCCTTCATTCGAAATTTATGGCATTCCATATTGATCTATGGCCGTGAGCTGGTCACAGCCATGAAGTGCGTTGGAGTCCAGCAGAGTGTCACAGCAAACTGCTCTTGGTATCTGAGGAGCACTGTCTTACTTTTGCCTTTTATAAAAAATGTTATGTAATATAGTTTTTCCTCTTTCCTGGTGTGATAAATCCTTTAATTGTAGCCAGTGTGAAACGTTATCCAGGATTATCTTTTTATTGTCCAGGAGGAGCCAGACCTAATTAAAATGCCATTTCAGCGAGGACCGATAAGAAAATGGGGACATTTGATTGTGTCACATCTGATCGCTCTACTAGGATGGGCTTTAACATTTCTTTTTTTTTTTAATTCAAGTGAGGCGAACACAGTTATCGTCTTTTTACACTCCCGTTTGAGTTTTCATAACTAGCACCCTGTAAACGGCCCTCATGGGCGAAACGGCGGTGAAACGGCAGCGTTATCGTCTGCTCGCGTGCAGAGAGAGTAAATCTGGGGCGGTGGGACAGGCGCGCTCATCTCTCAGTTTCGAAGGGTTTATCGTGAGCTGTTTGTCACGCAGGGGCGGTGGCTACTGACCCGTGGAAAAATTATGGACAGTTAAGGGCTACTAAAAGTCAAGTGTCTATCTGTAGACGTGGGCACATGCTTTGTGTGGGCTCATCTTTGTTTGTCCCTCTGTGATTTTCCTGCACGCACATGCAGACAGAATTGCGCCATAAAATGTGAATTGCAGGGGAGATGCAGGCACATGGATTTGACAACAGGCCTCAAAAAAAGAAAAAAAAAAAAAAAAAGACAAAAAAGTTTAAAAATACTATGTTTTGATTATAACCTGACCTCAAAATTTACACATTTGTGAAGATGATAGAATGTTGAATAACCTTTATTTCTGGTTGGTGCATGGTGTTAAAATGCTCTCAGTTTAATGACTGTGAAAAAATTAGACAGATTTCGAAGAAGGTGAGCTTCAGTGGAGAGTCAAATGTGGGAATGGGAAAAGATGGTTTTATGAGATTTCTGTGTTACACTGCTGGACACTTGCTCAAAGTGTTGCTAGCTAATGCGTCTAGCAAAGATTACATATTTCACACAGGAAACTGGTGCAGTTGCCGACGAGTGGAAACGTTTGTCCATCTCCGTCTGTGGTGCATGATAGGTTTTATTTGAAGTCTTTGGTTTGGTACATCTGCTGTCTCTCAATAAAGCCATCTCATCGTGGCCTGCTACTTACTGGATGGGTGCATGCTGGGCCTGCCTTTGTTATGTGAGTCACCGAGGTGGAAGGAGGTGTTTTTCGTGGGAGGTACATTGGTGGAGGAGAGGGGGGTTTGGAGTGGTTTTGTGTGTGTGTGGGTGTGTGTGTGGGTGTGTGTGTGTGTGTTCAGTGTGGGGGCGGGGGTGTTGTTTCTGTGTGATTTACCACTGCTGAAACACCAGCTGTCCTTCTGTGTCTGTCTTGCTCAAACCACGCCCACACCCCCACACCTCACAAAAACCCCCACCTTCCCGGCCTGCCTAGGCAAAGCCTGCGGAATGAGGTGTCTGGGACAAGAACGCCTGTGTTACTTCTGAAATTTGGCTGCTTTGTACAAAACCTGTTTTCTTATTGTGTTTTCTATTTTCTTGGTGAGGAGCCAAGTAGTCATTGCAGGAACATTGTATTCCCCAAGAGGAAGAGGCCATCCTCTGTCTTTACCAGACAGTGTTGTTGCACTGTATTAATTTGGAAAAATAATTACATTGAGCTTACACCCTTCAATAAACCAAACATGTTTAGTAAAGCGGATGACGGGCACCAGGCAGCGTAACATTGCTGGAAACTGGTGAATGGCAAAATGGATAGATGATGAAGTCCCCTAGTCAGAACTGGACACGGGGGGGGGACCCTGCAGGCCCAGGAGATGTGCCTGTTGGAGACTGTTATGTAAGTAAACAGTAAGTGCCTCCAGCTCTGGGCTCAAGATGACAGCCGTGTGGCCTGTGTCCCATTGTGACATGCCCCTAGGGCAGAATGGTGTCATTTGTGAGCAAGCGCTGTGACCAGCTGCGTTAAGCTGCTCTTAATGCCTCTCTCCCCCCCATCTTGTGCCATGTGACATGCAGCCCTCACCCTGTAGAGTTCCCTTCTAAAACCCAGACGCAGATTTCCGCACGTACACACAAACATAGCTTTGTGAGTTTTTGAAAGACTATGTCTGAGAACAATTTTTTATTTTGTTAAAAGCACCTTTGTCATGGTCATTAAAAAGGGAAAACACTCCTGTGCATGTGCGTGTGTGTGTGTGTGTGTGTGTGTGTGTGTGTGTACGTGTGCGCGCCTGCATGCGTGAGTGTCTAAGTTTCCCCCACAGTCTGTGATGTTTGACCAGATACCAGGTCCCACCTGCCACTTTATATTTCTGAATTTTTCTGACTGGTTGTTCTTAAAGTGCTTTTCATAGGATGCTAAAATGTGAAAGTGATTTCATATACTATGTGATTTGACATAGGTTAATTTAATTTGTTTTACTGCTTACATACTTTAATTTTTAACACATAGGACAGAACTCCAGTAAAGTTTTATTCTTATGGGAGAGAGATTACTTGAGTGATGGGTTTATTTGACTTAATGTTTTTTTTTCCATTTTTTTGAAATTACATTTGGTGTTCAGTTTATTTCACTCCTAAAGATTGAAAAACGGGTTATGAAGGATGAAAGAACCGCTTTACTAAAACAGTTCAAATTGATTTTATTCAAATGCTTTTAGGCTGTGCTTGATGATGTTAAGAAACAAACCGGTCATATGGAGTATTTGGAGTGTTAATTCACTATATTACAATAGTACAAAGTGCCTTTCACCCTTGGACTCTGAAAGGAAGTAGTCTTATTATTGAACTCTACTGGAAGTGAACAAATCTATTAAATTTGTGTCCTATAAACAATACATTTACTTTGATTGTGCATGGTTTGGTAGCTTTAATAAAAGTTAGCAGCCTGGTGGCTCAACGGGTAGACCATCAGGCTGGGATGTGGTAGTCTTCTGGCTTGAGTCCCACTGCAGCCAGGTGTATCCCAGAACAAGACACCCAAAACATTAGCACCCCAGGTGCCTCATGTGGCTGGCTGCCCACTGCTCCCCTTAGGGGATGGGTTAAATGCAGAGAAGTAATTTCCCTCAGGGATTAATAAAGTACTATAAATAAAGACAAGGTGCCTTTGCATAGAGACAAACACATTACTTATGTTAGTGAGGAAAAATCTTCAGTTTCCTTGGTATCTGACTGGGGTACATTGTGTTAAATTATGCATCCATAGTAGTACTGTAATTCAACTTTCAGAGTCATATAAGGGCTGCTTAAATCACATGCAGAGTTTCTAGAATTTGGCTTTAGCCACAGCTCTCGCTTTGCTGAGTCTTATTTATACTGTACATGCTTATAGGTCTGAAATACTGCTCACTATAAGTAAGAGCAATTAAGTACATTTTTAATAAGCAACCTCAGCTGCGGAAAATTTGATGCACTTTTTAAAGAGCACTGTAATAATTTTGATTACCCTTGCTCCAACGACGAAGGCTTCTGGGAGTTGTTTTGTTT
The DNA here is from genome assembly GCA_025773905.1 of Chitala chitala. Lineage (NCBI taxonomy): Eukaryota > Metazoa > Chordata > Actinopteri > Osteoglossiformes > Notopteridae > Chitala > Chitala chitala. The sequence continues at coordinate 11,395,681 of JABJVR010000035.1, forward strand.
TAATTTCCACCGGAGAAAAACAAAATCTTCTAATTATAAATTGATGCATGCATGTTGAGAGATTGTAATGAAAATTCACAAACGGAATGAATGAGTGTATGCATGGGTACAATGTAGTTAATCTGTGAAGAAAAATGGCAATGATCTAATGAGGCTCGGTATCCTTAGCCCACACTGTTTTCCTTGAAAAGATGCTCAGGATATAAATTGTAAGCACTGTGAACTTTCAGTCAATTTGCACTGCACTTTTGTGTGAATAATGTAGCTAAAAGAGCTTTGTTGTGAATGGATCGTAATCCATGGTAGCCGTTTTAAATTCTCCCACTACAAGTCCTGTTAGCTTAGCATTCCTGTTAAGGCCTCTTTGATGTTGAATTACTGTTTTGGTACCATAGAAATGCTTGAAGAATGTGGGTGGGTGCAGTGTGTGGAATGTTTAACCGTGAGTACCTTCAGAGGAGGGTGACATGGATGGTTTTATGTCTGTCTTGAACAGCGCTTCCACTCAACCTCTGCTCTTGTTTTGCACTTGGAACAATCCGGGTGTCCTTTATCACAGTGAGGTTTTTCATTTTGCCTTTCCCTGAGGTGATAGGTTGACCAATGTAAAAAAAGATCTTAGCAGTGATGGAGGTCAACTGCAGCACGTCTGCTTTTTAACAGAAGAGCACCAAGGTCATTGTGAATTTTTGTAGCGATTCTGTGAAGCTAGAAGCAAAACCATTTTTGATGGCTTGACCTCAGTGTCTTATTTACTCTACAGGGTTTAGTTTGGTAGTGTATTTAACAAAGCTACAGTAAGGCTTGTGCAGTTCCCCCCCTTACCCTTTCTGAAATTTTGTCTTTGAAGCCTCAGGTAGAAAAACAAACTCAATGAAATATGGTCCTTGAGGTGTTAAAATGAAAATATATACACAGAAAGCAGTCTTGACACATTGTAGATTATACCACAAATGCCAAACGCTGTCTTGTAGATGAATGTTTTGTATAACATTATGGGAAGCAACAGAATAAGCATAATATTTTAATAACTAATAACACGTTTGTACTGTGCCATTGTAGTTTATTGGAAGCCTGTAAAGGAAGACACCAAAGAGCAGGCAAAGCAAGAAGGGAAGATGATTGGCTGTAAGAATGGAATCCTTGCAAGGGCTTGTGTGACATGGCTTCTCTGGCCTTCTCCGCTTACTGGTGGTGTTACTGGCCAGTTAGGGCTCACGTTAATCAGGCTCCATGGCAAAGGTCAACCTTACAACTGTACTCACATGATCATGTCTCCGTGGGACTTCCAGTGCTGGGTTTACTGCTTGCATATGCTATCTAAATCGTGCGACTTCATCCTTGACCCTTATTGGTTTGTGCTTTTGAGTTCATGTGTGATATTCACTTGACAAACCCCTAAGACTTCCATTGTTAGTGATATATTTTACACTTTTCTGTCACAGGTGGTTTAAGTCCTGTTTCGTCTATCCTGATCTATTCCTGAACTCTGTAATTTTTTAATGTAGGACAGCTTATCAACCTTGCTGAGTTGGACTATGCACCAAAGACCTCTGCCTTAGAAGCATGTGGTATAACTACTGAGAGGGAAAAGATCCAAGGTGAGGAGGGCTGAGGTGTGTAACTGAAATCGTTTGAAGTTTCTAAATGCAGGTGAACTGCTTTCTTTGGCAAAACCGCATGCCTCAGAGTTTTCCTCAAGTTTTGTCACGTTGTCAACCTCCTCATTAAGTGGGCACGCCTCAAAACCGCAGGGGTTCCTCTGTGAGAGCTGGGAAAACAAAGCCAACAGACCGCATCCCAGAAACATCTCTCAAAATGGGCATTTTTGCAGGCTATGAGTTATCATCATTTACCACATGGTGATGAAATGGGCTGTGATGGGTTGGCGGCCTATGTGGCATGTCCCTTGCCTTACGCCTTAGGCTGTCAGGTATAGGCTGCAGGCCAGCCCGACCCCAAACGGGATAAGCCTTTAGGTAATGGCTGGATGGGTGATGAAATGGGACACATTACTGGGCTCTGGTAGCACTTCTGGTCTCAAGCCTTTTTAAATGCAGGTATCACACTGCAGGGGGTGGGATTACGGTAGTTATTGTGCCCCGATAACTGATTGTTTGTATTATAGGCTTTCGTGGCCACTTTGATTTCATGTATATGTGGCAAACAAGATGCTGAAATGTTTATTTGGATAATATACCTGTTATATCATATTTTCTAGAATAGGACCATAACTATAAAGGCATGACGAAAAATGCAGTGATTCATCCTATCATATAATGAAATGATGGTAAAAACCTCATCTAGAGAATTTCAGTTGACAGACAATTCTCTTAGAATGTTAGTATACAAATTCTCATTTTAAAAATGGCTTGTGAATAGTATCTACTCGTATAAGAGTTTAAAATTACTTTTGTATTTCACTTACTAAGTCATCATGGTGTCTGGGTGCAGATGTGGGAGGTGGAAAATCTAGAGCAGAGTTGGAAAAATCTTTGTCCCAATTTAAATCAGCTGGGTAGCACCATTTGGAGTTGGTTTATCTCATGTGCCAGTAGCCATATGGGTGGTTCGTTAAAGACCGTACGTGGTTTATAATTGGCAGTGAGCAGATGATGAAAGGTAAGCTGTACCGAACGTTTTTGCCATCCTTGTTTTTATGAAAACATCTCGAGACCCAAAATTTGGATTAATGGGAGTGGTTTTCAATGGAACCTTGGAAACAACTCAGAGAATGCTTTTGGTCTTAGGAGTAGTGCGTATATGAAAAGTATATGTTTAATATATAGTTTTTCCTTATAGACTTCTTGCAGTTTAATGTAACCAGTACTTTTGTGGATATTTATTACGTTTAAGGTAATAAACCTGTTGTCAGTGCTTAAAATGGTTTGGGTTGGTCATAGGCTTACAAAAGAGAATGCCTATCAAAACAGATTTAAGCATCCTACACAGGGACAGTTGTGTCCTTGAGGACACTGGAGTCTCTGACTAAAATGCATGCAGCCCTAGATTTGACTGTGTATTGCAGTAAGTATACTTTCAGTGCTTCTACCAAGATGTGTACTTTGGCCAACACTTAACTGTTTGGCTGAGAGCAGCAGCAGTAACTGGACCTTCTGTGTTTTCCTCCCCAAGTCGAAGATGCCAGGTGCATGTGAATATGTTGTCGGCCTGACTTTTAATTGTTCCCTTAGCGAGCGGCTAACCTCAGCAGGTTGTACCTGCCTGGAGGGCCGAGACCATTAGAAGCTACATGCTGGGCCGTCGTGGCTTCCCAGCTGGCTGTCATGCTTCTGTGGGCTGGCAGAGAGCAGCTCCCTCAAGGACTTCATGGCCTGATGGGATACAAACCTGCAGCACCTCCACCTTTAAAGCAGGGTCTGAAAACGAGTCTTGGATTTGGTCACTGCCCGCCTATTTTTGGTATGGCTAATGACTGAAGTTTTCACATCCGTCTTTAATGCCAGCATTTCCCTTGGATGTCCTGCATACGCGCTTTGCCTTGTGCTCAAAATGTTATTTGGCCGCATTTATCCGAAATGCCCTCGGGGGAGGGTTTGAATATTTAATAATCTGACGAGAATTGTATTTCTTTCCACATTTATTAACTGGAATAAGTGGGTTGCTCTCCAGCGTGCTCTTGACACCCTCTATGAATCTGACAGGAGACGGGCGTCGGGCGGTATGGCTCCGCTCGTGTTGCGGCGGCCATCCCTAAACTGCGCACGATGTGGTGGAAAAGTAATAAATAAATAAGCGGCTGCTGATAAGGTTGGATATCTTGTCTCTCTGGGTCACTGGCTCTGGTGGTGGTGGAGTTCTGTGCGTGTGTGTGTGTGTGTGTGTGTGTGTGTGTGTGTGTGTGTGTGTGTGTGGTAGTGGGGTGGGGGGGGGTGCTGGCAGTGGTAGGCGTGTGTTGGCGTGGGTGGGGGAGGGTTGCGTGGCATATTGACTTTCACTAGATCTCACTTCAAGTGCAATTGAGTTTGTCAGTGAAATGCGATCGGGCCCATCAGCTGTCCTGCGGAGACGCTCCTGTTGTTACTCTCTGGATGTCAGGCCACCCGTATCTTCTTTCAGTCCGGCTCTTTCCTCCCAGCACCCATTGAAAAGGCAGTAATTAATAGCACCATAAACAAAGGCCTCTCTTTTTACATCTTGATTAAAGCAAGGGGGGGGGGGGGGTTACTTGGTGGTGTGGGATAAGTGGCCAGACAAGGAGAGGTGGGCTTACCTAAATTAAAGGTATGCTTCAAAGATAAACTGTCCTCCCCATTAGTGGTTTACCATGTTGATAATGGAGGTTTTTGTGGAAGGACCTCATTGCCCATGGTCCATTCTGATACACAGGCTGTCACAGAGTTGTTGCCTGTTGCCTATCGTAGGTTTTGTGAGGACACAGTCAGGGATATTTTTTATTTACAATGCAAGCCTTGGACTTTTTAAAAAAGAGGGGTGACAGATTGTTCATTTTGGGAAGAGACCACATTCAAGCGTGGATCACTGTTCTTCTCATACCAGATGCCAAGCTGTACATCCCATTAACCCAGCGACGAAAAAAACCTACAGCGAGGGATGCAGCGATTATCAAACCGAAATCTCATCCCCCGTTTGCGGGCCGTTCCTATAAAACCTGCTTTGCATGGGTGCCACGTGTTAGATCAGAGCCTGTGTGAGCTTTGTGAAAGCCATCCAGTCTCCTTGGCATTGACTATAAAGTAATATGCAGTGAAGATAAGTCTGCAGACACTAAATCATGCAAGCTAATTATGGTGTCTTGATGAAACCAAAACTAGGGGAAGATTAATATTTGCAAGATGTCTGCGAATAGATTGACTTACTTTAGGATGCTTTATGATTGAATTACGATTATATGTCACGTGTGCGTGATGTGAAAGTGGTGGAATAAATAATTGCGTTTTGTTTAAGCGGAGCTTTCATGTTACGGCAGGGATGTGCGAGAGCTTTCTTTTTTTTTGCCATGTGAGTGAAGGGACATGATGGACTGTAGAATGAATGCATGCACTGAGAAGATCACATAAGAGAAGGATGTGGCAGAAAAAACAGTTGTGATTTCTGGTGAGATGGGGGAGGGGGGCGGGTGTCAGCCATCTGTACTGCAGCCCCCCCCCCTCCATGTTTCCAGAGGCCCATCTGACCACACACACTGGCCCTCCACAGGGGCTGGAGAGGAGCTGTTATCCAGAGCGTTTCGCATGAGAATGGCGCTCTGTCGTTGCAAATCCTTGAATTGCTAGTGGGATTAGAGTCTAAAACCTTTTCTTTGCCTTTTCCCTCCTTTTTTTTGTTGTGCCACTCTGCATGTCTCAGACTTCACGGAATGTTGCTTTTCCGTGACCTTTCACCCACACTGCAGTGAATGCAGTGCGGTCTGTTTTGTGGTGAGGCGAAGGAGGGGCTTGGAGAAAAGAGGGGGTGGATACGTTCTGCAGTCATGTGCCCAGGTGAAATGAAACACTGGCATTTGTATACTCCGAGGAAAGGGACCTACAGCTGTTTATTTGTTCGGGTGTCTGGGCAGAAATGGAAAACAAAAACACTTTTTGACAGGTTAGATGTGGTCGCTGATTTGGGTTTTGGCTCCTGAAGTAGAGTAGCTGCATGTTTGAACACTCGATGATGCTGCAGTTGTTAACAATTTTATGTGAATGCCGTTTTTACTTCATTGATTAGTGCAAAAAAAAAACAATAAAACAAGAACATAATTCAAAACATATAGAGCCATGCTTGTAGATGGGTTCTACACAAATTATGTAGAATGAAGCAATGTTAATCTGTCTAGCTGTAATTTAAGGATTTGCTCTGATATTGTGCAAGCCAACCACAGTCAATCAAATTTATTAGTCTTGCATTGTAGTAGAGGGTTGTGTATTTACTCATTTAATGTGTTCACTGTCAGATATATTACTGTGTGATTTGCTGTTACATACACTGAGTAATGATAAACTGTAAATAATCATGAGAACTGAAATAGGAACTGGAAATGAACAATGTAGTTGACTGTATATTCTACCCATTGCAGAAGTCCACTCATAAAGGCTATAGAAGGTAGAATCTGAGCACAGGCGTTTGTTGTCAGTCCTGGTCATTTCTGCATGAAGTGCAGTAAGTGTTTGCGCTTGCACAGTGAACCTTGCTCCAGGTGTTACAGGTCTGTTTCTGTATGAACCTCCTGCTGTTCCACGTGTTTGTTTGTTCTGTGCCCCGACTCCCTCGCTTGTGCCCTGGAGTGACGGCACCCCAGCCATGCGGCCAGGGGGCAGGCAGAGTAGCAGAGGCGGTGACGTGGGAGCCGCTATCATCCACTACCTCGTGTCAAATCCAGAAGGGGGTGAGAGGCGTTGTCTCGGCGTCCGTGTCCCCCACTGTCCCCTGCAGCTGTGCCGTCGTGCTCAGCTGACAGCCAGGGCCGTGTCATGACACTTGGGCTGAAATATAAAAAAGCAACTGATGACGTCCGAGTTACCATCTGTACCTCGCGGGACATTTGATGTGACACAGAATATAGTCATGGCAAAATGTACTCTATCTGTTCATTATGCTGACAATTTGCACAGCGTGTTTTTGTATGCAGAGACACTGTCCGGAGATTACACCTTAGCGCTTTACCTCCTTTCTAGCTGAAATTCATCACTTACCAATGGTACATGCAAATACCTTGTCTGATTTTGCCCTATTTAGGTAACAAGTCTGTTCTGTTAACCACTGTGCCCCCTACAGTGCATTTATTTTGTCTCTGTAAATTTTTTCGCAGATCTGTTATTTTATTATAGCCAGTGTTGGGTTACCACCAGAGAACATGGAATCTCCTTACGGGGCCAGACGGATAACTGGCCGCTTGTCCTGATGTGTTAGCGATAAATGAACACCCTATGGTGGTTTGTTTGTATTGAGCGGCCATCACTGTTGACCCGTGGTCTGGCGTGTAGGTGCCGCACACGGCCTGCCCCCCGCCGCCGGCGGGGGGGCGCCGCGCCCCCCCCCCCCGCCCGCCGGGGGGGGGGGGGGGGGGGGGGGGGGGGGGGGGGGGGGGGGGGGGGGGGGGGCCCCCGCGGCGCGGGGGGGGGGGGAAGGGGGG
>JABJVR010000035.1:11403390-11443528 GCA_025773905.1 Chitala chitala
CCCAACCCCCATGCAGCGTTAGATCGATAGCAAGTTAAACCTGCTGCCTGGGAGCAGAGTGCTTCTCCACACAAAGGCCTCATTGTTCAGTAACTCAAGGGTGGAAGCCAAGCAATCCTTTTTATTGGTTTAAGCCATTGTGCCCTGATTCTCCACATTCTTTCTGTTTGGGCTGGGAGAGCCAGCTATCAAAGTTTTTTTTTCCTACTCTCTTCTCTCCCTGCTGTGTTGAGGACATTATTACATGTTACTGAAGGTTTTTTCAATGCATTTTCACGATTTCACTTAATTAAAGGAGTGGTTGAGAAACCATCACACTGAAATCTAAAATGTTATTTGCACAAATATTTTCTACCTCTCAGTTTTTAAACCTGTATTTTGGTATATCCAAATACTGTAGTGGATTAGTGCAGTAAAATCTTCACTCACGTGTTTATAATTGTTGTTTATATTCATCGTGATGTACGTACTCATCTTGACACATAATGTGAGTAGCTTACAGAATGTCAGAAGGAGAATGACCAGATTTGTAGAGAACAGTCATTAGGTTGTAAAAATAGAATTGCCATTAGTGTGTTGCATGGTGATGGAGGTAGTTTTCATGTCTTTGTAGTTTGTGGTGACTTTTGTGGTTATGATGTGGAAGAAGCATACCATCTTTTTTCAAGGAGCAGACCGACCCTTGACCTGTTGCTGCTCAGAGTTCATTCTGTTCTTGCTTCAGCAGTGAAAGAAAGCCAGCTGTTCTGTACCAAGCAGGAGGTGGCACCTTCAGGGGCACCTGTCCAGCCTGAGCGCTCAGGTGCTCTTACATCAGTGGCAGGCTTTTTTTAGGCCCAGCCTCAGAAGCCCATGGGTGCATTTAATATTTAATGCCCCTCACCCCTCCTTCCCCTATTGTGTTACGGGGGCGTTGTACCATTCACAAACTATATTATAAATGAAGAGGATATGTCTTACTCCTGGGTACCGGAGTGCCTTTTCAGTTACGTGATGCAACCACAGGCGAAATAGCAGCCTGGAGCCTGCCAAAACAATATGTCTGAAGGCAGCTGACACTGTACCCAGCAGCACAGATACAGCAGAGCACTATGTATCCTTTAAAGGAGTGATCTTTGCAGCATGGCTTTAGTTGGAAAGAATCACCGATGCAACATTACACAACGAAGTCACCAGGTCTCAGTACTCCTTCTGTAAAAACGTCAGCAGACATGGCCAATGCAGCAGACCTTTTCTGAGCCAAGCCTGAACTTTAGTGTATCTCCTGTTCCATAGGATTGTTTGGAAACACTTTCTGTTGCTTTGTTTACTTGTTAACCATAACCGCGCCAGTTTTTCACTTCGTTTGCACATGCAGACAAATGCAGTTCAGAGCCGCAGACGGGCGTTCGCCTTGTGAAACGGTGCACAGTCTTTTCTGGATTTTAACCTCACACTCTCAAAAAAAATCTAGCCCAGCTCTGCTTAATTACCTGTTGCTTGATTTTTGTACTTTTGTGTTGCCTTTGTTAAATTATATGTTTATTGATTGTGATTGTCTCAGATGGCTGACTGACTTCTGAGGTAATCTTAATGGAATCTAGATCTGGCATTCAGCACTGCTTGTACATAACTGAACATTCTGTTTGCAGATTACCCAAGTAACAAATTAGGTTAGTTTATGCTTAGGAGTTAAGGTATTTACCCAAGGTATTACTGTAGCAGTGTAGACACTCGTTAACATACTTTTTTAACAGAAAAATGTACCATTATGGAAATGTTGGTATGAAAAAGTCATACAGAGCTGCAAAATGCCACATTGTGACTAAATAGTTTCCTGTAATAGTCATGCGATCTGATCATATTAATTACACAAAGTGTAGCTTGCATGGCTGACTGCGTTTTTTTGATACTTTTGGTAGGCTTTTCCCTGACCAATATTGCAACGCTAGAGGCAGAAACAAGAATAACTCTGATTCTTTCAAACCGAAAATTGCTTCCATCCCTTAAATATCTGACAATTCCTTTCTCATTTACTAAACATTTTTTTCCTAAACAGTTTGGTGCACGAAACCCATTTTTCTCCAGAATGTTCTTGTCTGCTGTAGAAATCTTGAACTCGGTGTTTTTGTAAAAAGCTAGATTTGACTTGTGCGTCATGAAGCTAATGTTTTTACCTTTCTGGAGGGCAGGATCATATCTGAAGTAAATGAAGGTAAGCACAGTCTGCCCTTGGGCGACCTAAGTTCCTCTTCCTGGGATTTTAAAAGGCATCCTTTCCGTCACCTTGAAGTCCAGTTCACACCTATGAAACCACCTTTCTTCTGAATCCACGAACTGTTGTCTCGTTCTGACGCACTGCACACTCACGACCACATGCATCCTGATGGCCTAGTTTGTACTGCCTGGCAATGACTCGCACGATACTCAGATACACCGTGACTGTTTACCCCTGCGCTCGTAATGATTTTTAAGAGGCGATGTTTGGTTGACATGTTCAAAAAACACAAACCAAAGTCAACAGATTGGATTTCGAAAAAGTGAAACGCATGACGTACAGACTCGGTCAAATGCTGAAATTAGCCAGGAAACGGAGGCGATTTTTACAGAGAGCGTCGTGGCCATGTGCACATCGAGAACAACAGAGAGCAACTGCCTGAGTGGTGACAGAACGTACCCTGGCAGCAGGTCACCGTGTCCTGTGAGTAAGATGCAATTACCGTGATTACGTGTGTTCTCCTAGGCAGATCCGTGACCCATAACTACAGATACTATGGTGTCCGCGGCATTGTCTCCTGTCCTTGGAGACACTCCGATCTTTCTGTTATCCAGCGGGTGTCACTCTACAGTCTGTGGTGGTGGGAAGGAGGGGGCTGGGTTACTTTTTCCACATTAAAGCACTGGTGTGTTCTTCTGTAGGTTCCACTGTGCGTGTCTGTCCTGCCACCTCTAGACACTCAATAAGGCTGCACAGCTGCTTGCACTTAAATCATCTCAGTTGGTCAACAGAATTCATGTAAGCCTGTGGGTTTTACTTGAAATTAAAATCCTCTTGTTTTCTAAATGATGTATACACAAGCAGTGGTGTTGCGATGTAGCCAGCATCTTTTTTAGGTTTCACTGGAATATTTCCTTTGGTGTCAAACATACAAGTGATAGGTTCATGAATAGAGAAAAGGGCTGCTTCTGCACAGGGAGAACAGGCATTGTGGGCTGTCTGCTTATTAATATGTTTTACCAGTGTATCACATAGATAGACCAAAGGTGATGCTACGCTGGGTTCCTGACCATGGGTTAAATTTTATATGTAATGTGTGTTAGGTACTCTAAAAGGTGATTTCAACAAGGTAGCTAAGACATGACATACCTATTTACTTGCCTTTTCTAGTATGACTTCTTGGCTTCTCTTTGCTTCATATGCCACTTTCTAGATGGGAAATTACAACGTATGATCTAAGTCCACTGCTACCTTTCTAAACTCCTGTGTAGTGGTTATGCAGAACATTCACATTTTCCAAAGGGGGATGGAGAGCCTTGGGTGTTTTTGGCTGTGCTTATTCAAATGACTTCAGGTCTGTTGTCTTCCAGTTTTTAAGCCTGTTTTCAGAATTGAAATATAATAAAAATGTAGCAACACGGGACCAAAATTGGTTCCAGGCAGGTCATATTCCTCCTTTTGTTCTCCCCATTTCTGATTGTACTGTTTGTCATGTTCATGCTTGTTCACACCTGGGCACCTTTCTGATGTACTGCTGTCTCAAAGGGCTCCTTTCCCCAGAGTTTTATGGTGCTTTTGCCTTTTTTTCTGGAGACACGTGGACACAACGATCCACAATCCTAACTCCGTCTCAATTTATTGTGCTCTTCCATATTACTGATTTGCTTCTTTGGTAAAAAAAGGTGTTATGTCAGTTGTTGTTTTTTCTTATTCTTATTATTATTGTTATTATTATTATTGTAACTACCCCCACCACATTTGTCCCCCCCCAATGCTTTCTTGTGGGAAAATGAACAAGAGTCTTTATCCCTGATAGAGCTGGTGGGAAGAGTTGGTCTCTGTGTGATCTGCATGAAGATCAGGTCCAGAATTCTTACCCCCCCCATTTTCTTTCTCTTATTTTAACCACCCCCCACTTTTCCTTACCCAACAGTGCCCTCCTATTTTAAGTGCTCCTCATCGGGGAGCGGACACAAAGGCGTGTTAGTGTTCATTTTGTTTGTTTGCTCTGGACCTGTCAGCCAGACGCACAAAGCCTGGGGCCAGATCAGAGACGAGGCTGCCTCTCAATGGACCGCAAGGGGGTCCTGGGAGTCGGGGCGGGGGGACAGGGGGACAGGGCCACGGCTTGGTTTCGCAGAGAGCTGTTCCCACAGGGGAGGGTGGTCCTCTCCTAAAAGGGAAAGGGTGAAAGAAAAAAGGGGGAGGAGGCAGGAGGGTGGCCAGACGGGTCTGCCAAGCAAGAAACCGGGTGGGGGCGTTGGGGGTACTGTTGTCTCAAAGCCAAGGGAGCTGTGTGAGGATCATATGAATCACTTGGATTTTGGAGGGAATGGTTATTAAAGGAGACCGGGGAGAGAGTGGCCTCTCCCTTTGTGTCGAGGTCCCTCTGGACATCTGCCCGTTCTTTATACACAGCGAAAAACAAAACACTCAAGCCACTGGGCCCTTGGCCAGAAAGAGCTACAAAACAATTCTAAGGGTATTGTTGTGTGTGTGTGTGTGTGTGTGTGTGTGTGTGTGTGTGTGTGTGTGTGGGGGGGGGGGGGGCCAGCTTTTAGATTTTTAGATGAACCATTGTCCTGCTAGATTCCCTTGTTTTGGTGTTTCTTGTATATATTTTAGTCTGTCTGAAAAATGTAATGTGATCAGAGGGAAGTGTATAATTTTTCAGCAGTGACCACAATGCGACCTGCCTGGGCACTGTCTGCTGCAGGAAGCAGGGTGGGAGAAGGGTGTTTAATGGAGACGCCATTTTGTAGCTCGTTGTCAGTTTTGGCTTGTGTTGTGTACTCCTTTTCTTGGAGACTGGCGGGAATGCAGGAGGCATATTGGTCTTTTAAGCCAGTTGTGTGAACAGGGTGTCTTTTTACAGCTAACCCCCCCAAACCCCCCCGCAAGACAGGATCCTCCACCAAAGTGGCCGCTCCACAGGGACAGCGGTCACAACAACAGTACCAGTGTTGCAGCTCACTGCCATGCAATCCCAGCCTGCCATACGCAAATGCGTGTTCCAGCAAGAGCTGTTTGTCATTAAAAAAAGGGAAAAAAAAAAAACAAAAACACTGAAATCCAGAGAACGGGCAAGGCGGATTATAAGTGTGTGGCTAAAAGGCACGGTCGTGTTTAAAATGAGATGTGCATGTGAAACAGTGTTGCCTTGGCAGAGCAGTGCCCCATGTTTGTGCTTGCTGATTTCTGCCCTTGGCTTGGACTGTCCACGTTGCTTGCTGGGACAGAGGATCGCTCTCCCTCGCTGTGTAACGTGAAACATGTTTAGTAGGAACAGCACCCTCGTTCCTGCCCCCTGGGTCACCGTGTTATCTACAGGAAAGCGTTTTTAATCTCTCCTGAGCTCCTGCTCCCCTCCCCCTGTACAGGGGTCTGCACAGGTGGTGTCCGTGTGGTGCAGTGAGATAGGTGGTGTGTGGAGGGGGTACATTCTCCTTCAGCCCCTGGGGAGCGGTGGTGTGCATGTAAGACTGCAAGGTATGGACTAAAAGGGGGCCCATTCTGGGAGACCCACACTCTGGCTAATGTCAGCCTCTTTCTGTGTCATGCCTCTTACTTTTCTACAAGAAACTCCCTGGAAGTTCAGTAGGTGATTAAATTTGATATATTCTATCTTATTGTCTAGTGTGTAGACATATTCTTTGATGATAATTACCAGATAAGGATGCTTTCTTGTTGAGTAGTTTTATTAACTTTTTATAAATTTCATCTTTATTTGCCATTCCTGCTTGACACTTTGTAGGATTATACTTAAGAAATGTACATTATTCAGAAATGTACATTAACAGCTCTTTGCACGAGTCGGTGCGCTGCCTTTGTTCCAGTTTATGAAAATATTGTCTGTAATTTGGTCGAGCATTGTGTCATGGAGAAGCCACAAAGGCCTGTCACACAATGTGTAAAACTAAAGGTCAGCGTGTGTTGGCTCGGAAGGTCATTGGGGAAAGTGTGGCAGGCGACATGGTAACGGCTACGATATCTAAATATCAAGCGCGTCTCTAAAAAGGTCATGTCTAGCTTGCTTCTATACGGCCTAGGAAGTGGAGCAGTTCCCCTAGAGATGAAAATGTGCTTTATGGTAGGAAGGTGCAATTTAATATACACGTTCCACCTGCTTGCTAGCTCAAGAGAGAGGAAGGTCAATTCTCTTTACTCTTCGTAGCACAATACAAAGGATTAATACATCTTACAAATTTCTCCCATTTGGGAAGAATGCTAATTTTGGTACAAGCCTGGACAAAATAATTAACTTGCAATAATGATCCTTCATCCTGGAAAAGGTTTAGTTATCACTTCAGTACAATTTCAGTGCAATTACACTAAAAAGCAGAACACAGAATATGTAATGTAGCTCATTAGTTATCGGCTCCTGAACTAAGTGCGGCGCATAAGGATGGGTAGGAAGTTCCATTTGGGACTCTTTTATGGTTTGACTGAGCACTTAAGTGGACCACTGACCTGACCTTTACTTGCGAGGTCACTCACATGCCTCCTGTCCATGTTACATAATTATCAAAGGCTATTCTGTTTCAACTGTCAGTGATTTACACCCAGGTCAGGTTCTGAAAATTGAAAGCTGATGATCACTGCTAAACGAGACGCTGTAATGAGCGGTCGTTAGGAAGGCTTGCATTAGTTACAATGACTCATCAAAGTAACAAAGTTCTTGCATTGATTAGTGCCAAGAAGTTGGAGAGCTCAACATCAATTTCTGGTTGGTCAGATGATGACTAACAGTCAATTCGTCAGAGCTGATAATGGCATACTTCAGGCACAGGGTCCACAGAGAAAATACCCCAAACAGGGTGTGTATTACAGTTGCTGCAAGACATAATCTTGTGAGACAAAGGGTTTTCAATCACAGGGACATTTGGCCTTGTGGCTTTGAAGCAAGAATTTATTTACATTTAATAATGAACTGGTGTAGTTGGGCAGGTCAGGACAACTGGCATTAAATGATGATTCCTTTTTGTAAATGAAGGACTTGTGCTCCACTGTGGATGGTCTTTTTTTTTGAATACTTTTATATTTTTTATGAATAACGCTTCAAATCCCTGTTATTATCTACTTTCCTGGCTGAAATTCTTCTCAATGAATCCCTTGCCCAAGACAGCCAGAGTTTTTCTTAATTTCCACATTGTTTTGCAGTAAATGTATGCTTTTCTTGTGACGGGAATGTAGAGGGTTGCCAGAACTGTGGATTGCCAGACAGGGATTAGTAGTCAATGCTTCACAGACGTTGACTTCATACACAGAAAATTTACTTTTTAGTCCTGGTCTCAGCCTTTAACAGTCATCAAGTATCTTTTTCTTTATTTTTCAATCTACTTGATCTCCCAGATCTGTCTTGCAACACGTTTAAAGAGAACACCATACATGTTTTTGCAGTCTTTGCAGGGCTTGCCTCAAACAAAGCTTTTTTTTTTGTTTATTTCGATGTTCATTTAGTGGAAAGCCTTAATTTACACAGTTTGCCACCTAAAGCTCCATTGTTAGTCCATAAAGCTAATTCCAGAGCATGGTTATGGATTTACATTTATTTGCTTGCGTATCTGAAAGCCAGGCTTAGGATACTGCGGTGCTGGTTTCACTAAGGGCTGGTTTTGTCAATAAAGTAAACACAGTCTTCCTGGCTACTGTGAAGTGAATTAAATGTAACCATTTTATGAAGAATAGATGATGACAAATACGGGTATCCATTCCACCATTCCCTTCCTCGTGTGGTGATTTGCGCCATTTTTCTGCGTGTGTGTTTGTGTGTTTTTCTGGTAAATCCGTGGAGAGCCGCAGCTTTGTGGAGGAAGGTGGCGGGGGGTGGAATCAGACAAAAAGCTGAACCTGTGCCAAGAAAACAACTGCAGCCCAACCACAGGCTCTGCAGTCAGATTGATATTTGCTGTGTGAATTTTTTTCCCCTTGTCCTACAGAATCCAGGCTCTTTTTTTTGAGGCGGAGGACGTGACAAGCAGGTGAAAGCTGTCATAGATACAGCCTAACGCTAAGCTGGAGCACATACCTGCGAATCAGAACATTCATTTCAACTCCACCCTCCCCCTACTCAAAAAAAAAAAGAAAATCTGCACACACAGTATGACAAACGCTTACATTTTATTCACATTTTTTTATGCTACAGCTGCCTCAGTGGAGCTCATGAGCTTCTGCTGCGGTCTGCTTTAGGTGCTGTTATTGGATTTTGTCTCTATGGCGTCCCAGACAAAAACGAGTAGTTACACAGGTAACTTGACGCAGGCAGTCCCCTCTGCCAAAAGCAGTCGCTGTTTCTCTGCTAGGCAGCAGCGCCGTGCGACTCGCAATGCATGCGTTTCCATTTCCTGCGACGTTTAGCGCGAGAGTCGAGCGAGCACAGATGTTTCATTATCTACGCACATACTTGTGTAGCCTCCATGCCATACAAATGGAGACCTCCAGTTTTGTTTGTGCCAGGAATTCTGTAGAAGGAGACACTCGTGGTGTAACACTTGGTCGCACTCACACTTTCAGCTCATAAGAGTGGCAGATGGTGCATTGGAGTCAGATCTGCTCCTTTGACCACAAGGTTGCAGGTTCAGATCTTACCGTTTTGTTGCCTTTGTTGTTCTCAACGTCTACGCCTTTAGCGCAACAGCTGTGCAAATGCTTGAGTAACTGATGTTAAATCAAGAAGTAAAAATGGTTTATGAAGAAGGAAGACGCTTACAAATTCAACTCAGCCTCTTTAGTTACTGTTTAAACTGCTATTCCAAATATAATATTTGTCAGGGTGGGTTTTCATTTATCCAGACCATGTGACCAGAGAATTCGTTACTGAAACCTCCCAGAGGAGACATTGAAACACACGAGATGGCTGAAACATGCTCTGTCTCCACTCTTCTTTTATTCAGGAGTTGTTTTCAGACCAGAGTTTATCCACACACTTCATTTTGAATCTTGAATAATGCTTTGATTTTTTTGATCCTCACTTGATTCAGTTCTCAAGTACTAGCAGCCAGTAATTTTTGTTAAAAGGCAAGAATGCATGAGACCTCCACTGGAAAGTCCTAATGAATAACCAGCCAAAAACAAACGGCAGAAGGAGTATTTAAAGGAACTTGTTATTTTTGAGTATAATCCGTGAAAATGGAGAGGCTTAGAGTGATGAGTGTAATTCTTGCCTAACCTTCATTGGAAATACTGTGTAAGAAATGGTTTAAGTGGCGTACAAGTTTTTACATATTTTCCAAAACTTTACATATGTATTTCTACATGCCTGTGGCGTTGTCTTGCAGTATCCTTGCATATTAGCATCTGATTATTTTGCATTTTGGACTGCATTAACACTTGCCTGAAGCACTTAGTTTTCTCATCTCTGAGTTGCCCAGGCAGTCAACAGAAGGAGGTGTAAATCTCACTTTCTGTCTGTTTTACAGGTTGTCATCGTTGTCATCATCATATAAATCTGTGAAATCAAGATGCTAAGGACAACAAACTGTTACATTTGCCTCTACTGTATGTTTGCTTGATGTATTATTTAAAAGCATGAAGTGTCTGTAATGGGTAGAAATGCACAGAGAGAAAAGAAACAACACTTCCTGTTTCTCAGATTACACTGATGTATGTTAATTTATCTGAAACTTGTGTCATAGTGATATTCAGCTTTTTTCTTTATCAGTAGTTCTTGCAGTGGTTTTTACCCATCTGTTGAGTCATGTAAAATGTACTATATTAAAGGTTTTTTCAGGGCTAGTCCAGCAAGACCTTCCTGAGTTTAGGTTCTTGGATCATCATGCTAAATGCAGTACTATATGAATTGAAGAATTAGTAGTTAAACAGGTACTAGCTGTGCACCCATGTAATGCATGGTTGCTGTTGGGCCACTGGCTCAGAGGGTGTCTCTCCCTGCGTGCCCTTTGACATGGGACAGTCTTGACTTGTTATAAGCTGACTGGGTCTAGCTGGCCATCGAGCACGAGTATTACCGATCGCGTCGTTGTCATCGTGACACGCAACCCGCCGCTGATGCCTCTGTTTCCAGATGCCCTGCCCATGGCCACGCCTCTCCTGCCAGGAGCGGGTCGTGCCCAGCTGGCCCTGAGCTCTCTCACAGTTTCTTGCTGTCTGAGGAGGCTAAAGGGCATTGCTTGGAGAATGAAACCCTCCCGAGTTGTAACAACTGATGACCACTCAGAATGTGGTGCCAATAGCCGTGGCTGCATGCTGGAGAACATGATGTACAGTAAATGTGTTGATGTGTGGTGACAGGAAAGTGCCAACACTCCTAATCTTAATCAGGTAGCAATATTTTCAGAAACGTTTTCGTGGAAGGAATTTCTTAATTACTGACGTTTTTCCGTATTTTATTTTTGATGTTGTGGATCCTAGTAATTAGTGTCATGCCGACTGTATTTGCAAAATTACAGTGTACACAAAGCATTGTCTTTCCACTACAAAATGAGATGAAAGTTGTTTCTAAAATATGACTTGTTTCTACAATACCTCAGTCTGTCTATGGTGGGAATATCTCTTGCTTAATACACAGAATTTGTTTGGAAAAGAGGGCACTGCTAGCATTCGAAAAGTTGCTGCATATTTTTTAAAGCTTTCGTTTGTTACAGTATGCTACCTGTGCTCAGTTCAGTCGATAAGCCTTTGGGAACACGGGGTCGAAGGTTGCAGACTAGGCTAGCACCCTTGTGCTAACATTGAGAAGGACATACTTTTTTTCTACAAAGCTTGCAGTTGTGTGCTCCAGTCAGTTCATATTCAGCTGATCAGACAAACCCGATCAGATAAAACGGAATATGCTGACTTTGTAACAGTTAAAATACCATATCATTTCCGCCCTCTTCTTCATCAGAAATACCATGCGTATAGATGTATTAATGGCCCTATATGTAAGTTCTGTTTGCACTTTGCATGTATTTCCTTTGCAGCATTGTAGAGATCTAAATATTATACATTTACATTTATTCATTTAGCAGACGCTTTTATCCAAAGTGACTTACAACTAGGAGATTTCTGCATCCTAGCATGATGCTCTACCTGTTGAGACAAACTGCTTACTATGCAGAGTGTTCTTTATGCTCTGGTCTGTTTATTAATTTTAACTCTGCATGTCCTAAGGCAGATGAATTGAAGTCCAAAGTACCTGGAGGTAGCGTTTCCATATCAGGTGGCCGACACCCAATCCGGCCCTGTGTTGTCACATGACTCCAGGCCACAGCTGACACGGGGCCTGTCAGGCGAGCTTGCCGTCAGCCTTCGCCCGCAGGATCCCTTAAACTGTCACCAGAGACCCGAGTACAAACACTGTAATTTGACCAATTTGTATTGTGGTTACACAGAACACTGCCGGTGGTCAGAATGCAAGCTGACCCAGTTTAACCATATGACAGTCGCTACCTTCTAGGCCCTTTTGGAATGGCTGTCAGCCGTCGATTCACATGTGACGCTTGACCTTCAGTGTAGACATAAGCTTTTTTTCTGTGCTAGTGTGTAAAGAGAAGCTCAAAGCAAAATCTTCTGATGTATTATAAAGTAAGGACCAAATGGTCAGTTTATTTTGGCTGTTTCCTGGTCATTGTATAATGTGGGACAGTGGGGTGGATTACAGTGTTTTTTGAGCGGTGTTGTTTTAATGTTGTCTCTAGGCATTTGTAAAGATCATATTACAACAGGGTGACAGTTTTTTTTTCTTTCATGTAATGCTAACTCTAAACTCTCAGCCAATAAGCTGTCTGGGGAATGTGGCAGAACTTGGGGGAAAAAAATCATTGTATTTAGTGTAGTTAAAAATGCACATATTAATTACACTTGAAATGCCTTTGCTGAAAAGGTCAACCTAGTCAGATTAGGAAAACCTTTGTGAAATTTCTTTCACTACAGTTTAATGGAGGTCTAGTTACACTGAACTCTTGATTCACATGGTGGGGAAATTACTGTGTACCGAGACTGAGAAGTTTTACACGTCATGTGCAGCTGGATGCATCTTAAGAACAGAAGCTAGACTTGTAATCTGTCATATATATGCTTCTGATTGGCTAAAAGGCCTAGTTCAAAAGGTCAGAGGTAAAGATTGTTTTTGTGATTGGATATCACATGCAGTTTAGGGCCAGTGTACACCTGGCTATTTGTGACAGCTGTGGACTTGTGGTAACGCTTGAATACCACGCGCACGTGGGGCAGTCTGATATAACGCAAGCTGCCGCTCGTAACTGTTAAAATAGGCTTGAAAATAATGGAAGAAGGCGCTGCTGCTGGAACTGTCTGCAAAGCTTGTCTTATCGTCATGAAAGAGGCTTCATAATCTGTTTCTTTTCATGTATTTATCCCTCCTTGTGAGGGTGACTTTCCTTGCTGAATCAAGGCTTTGAGTAAATTATAACCCACTAGGATTTGGTACTCTTTAAAGCCAGCTGCTCGGTGATTCTGCCAAAGCTAAGTTCTGGTTTTGGAAGATAGCTGGCTTTTGCTGGCAGCATGGACGGTTTGGATGGGGGAAAGGGGTAATTTATTGTTTTTTTTAAATATTTTTGTTAAAGTACAATGGCTGTTGAATAGCTATAAATGAGCTTGGACGACATCATGAACTGTGTAGCCACAGTAACATCTTTTAAACAGTCTGCCTTATGAAAGATTTTTTAAAAACATCTTCTGAATGTGTAGCACGAGTTCTCGGTTATTTATTTATTTAGGTTTTGTTCCTTGCTGTATCACTCTTCTGTACAAATGTTGTTTCCTGTTGTTTTTGCACTAGGATTTTAAAATCAGTTGCATCTTCAGTAGATTCCCGTAATGAAGGTTGTACTGGCAAACTGGTGATGGTGGAGAGGGATGTCTGCCTGTTTTCTCTTGTTGTCAAGCGTTTCACTAGTTCATGTTTTAAAGCACTGTTTTCTCATTTTTTCACACTTTTCTGGCACTATTGTGTACTTGTACACGTGTGGGCTCAAAACATCACTAGAGTAGTTGTTTCGTGGTTATGTGTTGCACTCTTTGTGTTTTACTGTGATGGCCTTCGAAGTGTTTCCACAGCAGAGCGTCAGCCAAGGGAGTATAAATACCAGGTAAATGTTTCAGCTGCTTTGACAGGCATGACACGAGTTACGCAATAGTGGCGATGCTGGTTTTGCAGACTGAGCGAGCACTTAATGACATTTAGCTGAATTAAAATGCGGCTGGAAGGGTTGATGTGCGAAGGCTGAGATTATCGTCTGGACTCGGGGAGACCGCAAATTCCTCAAAGGATTACAAGATTAGGAATTTGAAAGGTGATGCAGTTGCACACAGATGGGAAGAGGAGGGAAAGCAGACCCTGTAGAGAAAAGATCTCGAGATGATTACAGCTCTCAACGGTGCACTTTTTTTTTTTTTTTAATTAAAAGCCACTGATTGAAAGATATTGCTGGGGATTATGCACAAGAAGCACTCCTGAATAAACTCTTGCTTATGTGCAGAACCACACATACTCCCACCTAGAACTGTTGCCTAAGCCTTACCTGGATTCCTCCCAGAGCATGCTGGGAATTGTTTCATAGATGAGTGTGACTGTGCGGCACAGATAATAAAAATCCCACAGCAGCTCTTTTCAGGGAGGGCAGCCTAATGAGTTGTCTTTTTTTTATATTATCATTGCGTGGTGGGGGCTAAGGGAGTGAGGGAAGAAGGAGAGAGAGAGAGACAGAGAGAGAAACAGAAAGAGAGAGGGGGGGGGGGTGCAGAGAAAGTGTATATTCTGATTTATTAAATGGCCCAGGTGAGCATTTCTCTTTGAAGCACTTAAACTGCAATGCAGGGCATCAGTAAAAGTGACGCAAATCTGCTTCTGCTAACGGTTCGTCCAATGGCATATGTGCGTGCAGAAATGCTTGGAATTTTTTCGTTATTAATTTTTTTTTATGTTGCTGTTTGCTGCAGGAAGGTGTGACCACAAGTAGCTCTTTCAGTGCTCAGAATAATCTTTTTTAAGAGGGGAATTTAATAGCCATGCTCATAAGCTTTTGTCTGTTTGCATGTGAGGCTGGAATGTGGCTCAGCTGGCAACGTTGCCTCTTCACGTCTTCAGGGTTATGGGTATGAACCCGGTGCTCGTCCCCTCATGTGTGGGAGTTGTGTGTCACCGTGCTATCGAGGTTCTTCGTTGAGTGCTCTCTTTTTCACCAGTGTTCCAAAGACATGTCCCAGCAAGACTAGCAGGCCTAAATTTCTCATGCTGTCTGAACATCTCACATTGGGTTGGTGCACTGTCCATTGTGTGACTTGCCTCATACGTCTGCTGGTATGCATGGGGGATCAGGCTGTAGGCCACCACATTGTTAAACTGCATGCATGGTTTGAAAAAAATAATGAATAGTTACTTATAAATAACAAATACCTTTAATTATATACAATTTTACACAAATGTACCATATTTTTTCATTGTGGACAATATTGTAATATTTTATATACTTTAATGCAGCTATGAATTTGTTTTCAACAAATGAACATGCTTTTTTTCATAGTAAGGTGTATATATTTTAAGTAGAAGTGTAAAATCAGTTTGTCTTCTGAGTTTTATGATTTTCAGACTGAGTGTTACCTGCACTGTGACCACTAATACAATTGCTTAACTGATGTATAGGTTGGTGCAAAGACAGCTGATTCTATATGCACATTTCTTGCCATTTTAGTGG
This sequence comes from Chitala chitala, assembly GCA_025773905.1. NCBI lineage: Eukaryota > Metazoa > Chordata > Actinopteri > Osteoglossiformes > Notopteridae > Chitala > Chitala chitala. The sequence continues at coordinate 11,418,247 of JABJVR010000035.1, forward strand.
TTGAACACAATGGTTTTACATTTGGAGTTACGTCTACTCATTGACACGGGGTTGTCTCTTCAGAAGAGATCATTTAAATTGGGTAGTGTTGGAACAAATGGTTGAGTTTGGTGTTGGAGTACACTTGAGAAACATATATAATTCTTGAAATATTCAGTCTTAGCAAAACATTCTTATTGCTGTAGGCAGAATGTATGAATGTTACATTTATGTTTTACCTTTAACAAAAAAGCAAATGAATAATAAACAGTATGATGTAACACACAGCCAGGACAGAAGTTAGAATATTGAGAAGACTTTTTCTTCTAAACTCAGAAATCAAATCTGGCTCATGCTTCAGAATATTAAATGTGTTTTATACATTTGCTCTTATAATATATGCTAATGTATGTATACCATGGAGTGAAATATGTAGAAACATAAAGCCTTTGTGAAATAATTAATTGTGGAACAATTCTGATTTATTTATTGTTTCTCACCCCCCCCCCCCCTTCCTCTTCTGTAGACTGGTGAGAAGCTTCATGGACAGAGCGAAGATGATCTTTTGGATTTTCTTGGAGAATCAATTAATCCAAAGCACCAGCTGAAAGGTTCTTATAAACATCAACTGGACTGGACAAAGCCACTGTCATCATCTCATGGAAACCTTATGGATTCTGACTCCAAAAGAGAACTAACAGGAATTAACAAGATCCCTCACCCAGAACTATCAAGTTCCCTCCCCAAACCGCAGTTAAAAAAGCTCACGGAGAACGTACCCACGAGTCAGTTTGTATGTGGAATGTCTGCTCATATCAGCAGCTCATTAGTGCAGCCGTCCTCTGTAGCCAGTACATCTCTTACCACGCAACCTGATAGTAATTTGATGATGCTGCCTGCATTGAGCAAAGACAGAGGGTTGCAGGAAGTAACGGATCAAGTGTTTGGAAATATCAAAAGGAAGTATGGTCGAAAGGAGTCAATGAGATGTCATGTCAGCAGCAATTCGGATAGTCAGTGGGGCAAGAAGACAGAAACTGAATTTGAAGCAAAAACTCAAGTCATTTCAAAAGAGAAGCAATCTCACCACGAACCAGATAAAATTTCAGAACTTCCAAATGGTGAGATAGTGAGTAGTGGAAAGATTGTAACGGAGGAGAGTAATATACTATCAGGATCTGTGTGTCCACCAGTGGATGAGTTAAAAGGCTATCCTGGTAAAAAGCGACAATATCGTCGGTTGTCAAGGGATCAGATGCAGCTTGATAGTGTAATGGAGGAGATACATGTATCAGAGGTTGTTGAGCATGCCAGCAGGACTTTTTTGGAGCCTAAAGCACCTACCAAGATTGACTGCAGGTCATCAAAGCTGGTAGTGGAAAGTGTGCCTGATCCAACTGAACCAGCTTCAATGGAGGCAGCTTGTGAGCTTATGGAAACGTGCCAAGATAGATTCCGAAAAAATCCCATGTGTAGGTCAAGAACCATGATTGACTCAAAGAAAGACATGAAGACACCAAAGGGAAAGGAAAGGGGGTCGTATCAGAAGTCCAAAAGCTTCTCTCAGCAAAAAGACAACAGTCCATCAGTAAGCATCCCAGAACCTCCTTCAGCTTATCCCATCACGCCTTCGAGCCCGCTGTACGCTAACACAGACAGCCTGACAGTTATCACTCCTGTTAAAAAGAAACGTGGACGACCTAAAAAACAGCCTTTGTTGACAGTGGAGACCATTCACGAGGGAACATCTACAAGTCCCATAAGTCCTATCATCCGGGATTCTCCAAGTGCATTAAAGAAAAGACGGAAAAAGCGCAATTTATCAAATTATACACCAATAACTACTATGACTGCTCTCCCTTCTAACCAGAATAAGATGAATAAGAGGATTGGTTTTTCTGGCAGTTTTGAGAAGAAGTCTGTGCGGAACAAAATGAAACTGGTTAATATGCAGAACATCTTGACTAAAATTCTTTCAAGTCCCACCACCAGCAGTCTTGCCCTGAGGACAAAGGATCCCATGTCAAATGTTGTTTCTACTATGGCATCAACAATAGAGGCTAGTCTGGGTAAGCAGATCAATGTCAGTAAACGAGGGACTATTTACATTGGCAAAAAGAGGGGTAGGAAACCAAGAGCTGTTATGAAAGTCCAACAAGATGAGCACAAAGCCAGTGATAAGCACCCTGTGCCTGTTTCTAGCCAGTTAGAGAACCTAGTAGTGCCTTCTAGTCCATCAACTATAGCCGGCATGCCTTCTCCTAGGGCCATTCCTACTCTGTCTGCCCATGTTGCTGGAGCTGGGGGGATGCACTGTCCTGCAACCACTGATGCAAACCTGCAGGACCAAAAGACCATGCCAAGCCTGCAACCAATCAGTGCTTTGCCCACAAAAGCTCACAAGGCCTTGCTCAGCAGTGGCGGCTGGAAACTCTCTCCTCCTCGACTCATGGCCAACTCACCTTCTCATCTCTCTGAGGTGGCCTCCCTCAAAGAGGTCACCCTGTCCCCGGTCAGTGAGTCACACAGTGAGGAGACCATCCCAAGTGACAGCGGGATTGGCACAGACAACAACAGCACATCTGATCAAGCGGAGAAAGGCCCTGCATCTCGCAGAAGGTACTCTTTTGACCTCTGTAGTTTTGAGGCTTCAGACGCTGCTCCCCTGGAGGCTGCCAGCAAAGCCGTGAGAGGGCACTGCCCAAAGCATGCTACAGCAGTAGCTGTAGAGAACTTCCTAGTCCAGGAGAGCATGAAGAAACAGAAGCATCGGAGAAAGCGCAAGAGTCTTCAGAGTCGAGATGATCTTCAGTTTCTCGCCGACCTTGAAGAGTTAATCGACAAATTCCAAGTGTTTAGAGTTTCGCATCGCAGCTACAACTTTTACCCTGAGAATCTGTATCCAAGTATCTTCCGGATTAACTTTGATCACTACTATCCAGTGCCATACCTTCCTTATGACCCACTGCACTACCTTCGCAGGAATTCAGAAAACAAATCAAAAAGGAGACGTGGTAGGCCGGCCAAAGCCAACGAGCCAATGACAAAGATGCCTTTCATACAAGGGTTTGGCTACCCAATTCCCAGCAGCAATTACTATGCACCCTATACAATGCCTTATTCGTCGATGCCTGTTACCACCAATATGATGAACTTAGGTTATTATGGTCAATATCAGTCCCCCTTTTACTTGTCACATAGTCTAGGGGCAGCAGCTTCCCCTTTCATAAGGCCAGCAGTGCCACCACCGCCGCAGTTCCATTCTGGGGCACATATTAAATTGACACCTTCAGCCAAACACAAATCGAAACATGGGTCCCAGCAAATTGGTCCTGCTGGAATTGATAACAAGTCCACTTTAGTGACGCTCAAAAGTGGCGGCAACTTCTCCAGCATTCGTCTCCACAAACACAAGCACAAGCATAAGCACAAGTACAAGGAGGGCCATCTCTCTGGCTCGCAGAGGGAGGGCCTCGGCGGACTCTTCGGCGGAGCAAAAACCCCTGGCTTCCGGAGCGTTCTGGGTGAGAGGCTGGACGCGTCCGACAAGGAGCCCCCACTGTCCAAGCTGATGGACAAGCAGCAGAATGAACAAAGCACACCGAGCAGGAAGTCCAGGAGCATTTTCGAAGTGGACACGTTGTCCACCCTCTCTTTGTCTGACTCGCAGCAGAGTAAGCGCAGCCGTGACCGGGGGCGTGCGGGCGACTTCTCCCGGCAGCGTGCTGAAAACATGCGGACGCGGCAGGCACTGTCGTCAGACCTGTTTGGGGCCGCACCCCCTTCCTGGGAAGAAGAAAATGGCCTTCGGAGCAGGAAGCAGAGCTTGGACAGTTTTGATATTTACAGAGAGCAAAACATGGGGCCGTTCAAAAACATGGGCATGGACAAGGTTCAGCAAGTTTTCCACTGCCCAAGTTCTTTATCTTCAGGTAAGAGTTTTTAAAGCTCTACACTTTATGAGTGACTGTACATTTTCCATGTATTTCAGTGACATAAATTAAACAAATCATAAATGACAATGAAACATCTAGGATGATTTCCCCACTTTCTCAAAACTGCAGACATAACAGCTTTTGGAAACACCATTAACGAATTGGCAGGAGGCATGAGGACTGTGTCTTTCTTTTTATATACTTCTTAGTTTTACAATTTTTGAAGCAGAAGACAGAATGCAAATTTTATCTGCAGTAAAGATGCTCATGGCCATTATCGATTATTTGCCTTTACCATCAAGTCGATGAGGATGGTGAGTTTTCAGAGAAGTGTAATACATTTTAACATGTTAAAGCGTGCTTTTAAAAATAGCTCATTTTAATTGTGACCATTTTAGGGCACATGGGTATCATTAAAAAACTGCCATCTGAGGTGTTATTTAAAGTATGATCTATAAACGGTCCAATCAAAACTCATGACAGCCTTATAATTATTGGTGAAGACTTATTTCTTGGATTTTTTATTTATCGTTATTGTTGTTGTTGTTGTTGTTTCCAGTTATGTGTTTTGTAAGGGAAGACTATGAACTGTGCAGTTATTAAAAAGTTGGCATGGATTATTTGCATCCCATTCATAAATTAATACTTTCTTGGTTCTGATATTTCATACCATTCATACTGTAACATAAATTTCACGGTTTACAGATCCCAGCAGAAAGTTGTTTGGTTCCGATAAGATTGTAATCATGTTCTTTCTTTTCAGTGTTTGAATGCAGTTAAAAATTGAGATAATTTGATAACAGACATGCACCAGAATTTTATACAGTCAAATATTCAGCCATTTAACAGCAGTGTTGCTGTTGCCAATACAATTCTCTGCCTGTGCAGTCTTCACAGACAATATTAGTTAAAACAAAAAATGTAACATCTCTGCAAGACACATAAGATAATAATGCTGAACATAAAAATTACAGTTCTTTAATGTTTCCAGATATGCATATAGATGTATGGGATTTATTATTTTCCACAAACATGGGGAATGCAATCCTCCAGTGAATAAATATATGAGCAGTACAGTGTCTTTTTTTTTTTTTTTTAATCTGGTACATCTGGCTGGAAAAATGTAACGCATAGATGGAGACAACTATAATTCACATATTTTCTTTCCTTCTATTTTTCTTATCCTGCCAGTGATCCTGCCTGAGATATATTATTCACACATTTTGATTTATTTTCTACAGACATGCAATAAAAAAAACCCTCCTTGTGTTAAAAGAGTTGGACAGCAGCCAGAAGTTTAATGAATCCAGCGAACTCCACTGAAGGGGAATTGGAAGCCGTGGGCTCAGTTAGATTACATTTTCTCTCCCAAGGGGAAAGGGGGTTGGGGGGGGGGCAAGGTGGGGGCTGGCTCACAATCTGCTTAACCCCCCTGCAGTCCACCTCCATGACTTACTACCACACTTGACAGACCAGGCTTGTTGCAATTAAAATACACAGGGAAAAAGAAATTATAACATATAAAATGTTAGGTACCCAAGTTTCTTTGTCTATGTGAAAAACCTTTGCTTCCTATTGGTAAAAGTCGAACTGAGGATGAACCAGGAAGAATAAAATACTTTCCACAGTATCACCATCTTTTTATTATGTTGGAAAAACAGGTAATTCCATGTGCAGCTGAACAGCATCCCCCCCTCCCCGTATAGTCATTTACATAAAACAAGGTCATTTTTAGCCACGTGTGTTTATAACCTCTGCTTAAAGATACACTACTTCTGTTTGGTACACTGATTTAAATAATGTGATATATTTTTTAATGAAGCAAAACATTTTCACTGTAATAATACATATATTCATGCTTACTGCGCTTAAGTTGTTGGAGTGCAGCTGTGCAGAAAGAGAGCAGGGAGACGCTGTTGGTAACGAACACATGGATGCTTTAGCAAACTCAGCCAGGATGTCGTTTTCCTTAGCTGCCCCGACGCTTTGCCAGGTCATACAGGTTCTGTGTGAACATGCGGAACAAACAAAATTGTGATTTTACAATTTAATTATAACTTTGGTAGAAATCCAAACGCATGTCTTTCAGAATATGTACTTGTAGAGCACAATGTGAATATTCGCAGTGTCTAGTTTTCACATAATGTCAGTATACATGGGCGAAAAAGTAACACAAATCTATTGTCAACATTTTTTAAGTGTTCACTTCAATGTGTACATCAATTGTAAATGCTGATAAAAGTATCTTAAATGAGGAGCTCTTGTCGTGAGTTTGAAGCCTGGTGATAGAATGTTTATTATAAATCTGCACATTTGTCTTTTTTAATAAGAGAGTTTCTTACATGAATTCACATGTCTTTGAATATACAGACTATAAATTGTAGAGGACAAATATAAATGTGATATTTAGCAATGTGTATATATCTGTCTTTTTTTAGTTGTGATCTGGTTAGAAAAACAGCTTTCAATCCAACCATTTAATTATCATGACAGAATCTTTAATTCCTTTCATCTTCTGCTATAAATTTCGCTATGATATGTTGTTGTATTTCAGTTTAAGGTGCAATGATAGCTGCTATCACTGGGGAAGACAGACAGTTGCTTGCTGATTTACTCATGTCTCTTTCCCCAGTACACATTTTAACAGTCATTCTTAGAGATTTACCATTTTAAATCATGGCAAGACTGACATCCAAAGGCGAACATGCATTGTTAACGGACCAGCCACATGGGATGGTACACTTTGTGGAGTCGGTAGCCTTGCATTCAGATGAGCTAAGGTAGAGAACCAACACAAATTTTATGGGTCTTAAATCTGCTAAGTGGCATTTCATTGAAAGCGGCAAATGTGATTCTTAATCCTAAAGCCTGAATAAAATTGTCTCAGTAAATAAAGAGCAAGATTTAAATATCCCTTGAAATTGAATAAGCCATTGAGGAGATATGGAAAGCTAAGAGGATGAGGCTAAGATCTCCATCATATTGTTCATATATGTCAATGAATTTATGTCCTATTTTTTATTTATTATGGAGCTGTATAAAGCAGAAAAGCAATTGTGAGCCAGTGTGAATGCAGAGACAAATGGCATTAACGATACTTAGTATGATTACATTTGTGACTTACTTAGTGTCGCATTAACGTGGGCGCTGTGTGTCTGGGCCAGGTGGAGGTCGCCCAGCTGAGCTGCTTTAAAAGCGTCTCTTTGTTGCCCTCGGCGATGTTTGGCAAGAGGCGCTGGGCCACTTGGCGCGTATTTCCAAAGCGGCATTTTCCACAGCTCGGACCTTGGCGTGACCTGTGTGTGGCAGTGGCAGACAGTTGTTTTAAGGGACATAAGCACTGACTGTTTGGCCAATCTCAGTCAGCAGTAAGACAAAGTGAACAGTTACAGGAATGTGTCTCAGGTACTTTTGCAATGTTGGATGTTGTTCTTTGCCTAAACGTATAAGAGGGAAAATGGAGTACCTAATACCAGCTCTGCATGGGTGAAACAGAAACTTGTGAGGTTCAGTGAAAACACCAACTGTAGGACTGTAAAAGTAATTCTGTGCTCACCAGCTGCGTCTGTGCAGAAGTAGCTTTCTGCTTACTCACTGAGTGTGCTGGGATGTTCCTCCGGCTTTCACTCATATCGTTTATCCGTGCTGGGCTTCGTGATACATAACGCTACGTACAGATTACTCACACTCACAGTGTCTCGACCAAATGAAAATTTGTATAAATATGATGGATTATTTATTTATTTATGTATTTATTGCTTTTTGATTGCACATCTTTTTGGACAGGTGTCACAATAAAACCGTACAAACCATTGTGATGCTTTTCCATGCCGGTCTACCTGTAAAGAATACGTGTGAATCAGTGAGTCAGCGCTACACATGGCATCCCTGTCACGTGCCGTCTTTTTGTAGGCTCATAATTTATGGGCGTTGCATTAGGAATCACAAGTTTGTAGCTGTGATTGTTGCAAGACAAGTAACCGTGTGGGAGAAAGTGCTGCCATAGCTGAGCAGAGGCCCACTGCTGCCTCACAACCACACGCGTGCTGTCGGACCATCCCCCAAGTGCTGTTAAAGTTTCACGGCAGTCGATAAACTGGCATCCACTGGGCTTTACCGCGGCCAAGGGAGATTGCAGCAAAGCACAGGCGGAGAGAGAGCAGAGCAAGTACAGAAGGAGCTTCCTTGGAGACGTGTCCTCTCTGCTGATTTGCTTCCTCGTGTCGCTTCGAGTGTTGAGAAACGATGGGACATCCACGTTGGAAGATCCGGGAAAGGTGTTGCTTTGGGCTCACAGTGAGTGAAGTGCAACCTAGGTGACGGGGCTGTAGGCAGCTAGGAAGGGCAGGTGGGCAGGCAGTGCTGCCCACTGGCCAGACAGCCCTGGTGTAGAGGGTAAGTTTTTCCACACAGTCATTTGTTTCACTTTGGTGGTTTGAAAACTGCTGTGTGACGCCTGTTAAATGTATCACTTGACTCGCTGTCCAGTGGAAGTCCTATATTCCGCATACGCAGTTCTGAACAAGGCTGACGTTTTTCAGTGTTATTTATTTATACATGTATAGTTTATTGTGTAATATCATTTTAACATTATTGTTGATGATTTTTCCCAGAGGTTTCTGGGCTGTGCGATAACCTTAGGTTACTCATCTGTAATGCCATCAGATGTTTAATAAAATTTGATAGCATCATCCCTTTGGGAGTATAATACCATGAACGCCACGGCTACAGCAAATCGTATCAAAAACATGGCATTGGCTAACATATTTCATAAATTTTTATTTACAACAAGGTGAAAACCTCAAAGAATATAATTGACAAGTTTGACAAATGCATATTAAATAGTATCATGTTGGTAAAAGAAATAAAACGCATTAGAATTTTCATAATAAAATCAAGTGTCTTGCATTTTAATATTCTATAGTTGAATTACTAGCATGTGACAATACCTTAAAACGTTTTTTTTTTTTTTTTTAGTTATTCTGGAGTTACATCCTCAAAATGAATGCACATCTATATTCACAGAAAATTGTTCAATTTTCATAGCTTTAATAATTATTCATGACCCACGAAAAAGCTCAGCCTAACCTAATTTACTTATTCGACAAATTAACCTGAGCCTGACTGTAACATTAAATATTTATTCAAATATAATTTAATTTATTTAATTTACAAAAATAGGTCTTTGTGTCTGTTACAAATGATCCCTGCTTGCACTTCTGTGGCTGTTTTACAGTGATCTCACCATTACGCTACCTCATTCAGTGGTGTTATTCTGACCAATTACCTGACAGGGATTACTCTGAATTGTTGGTTGCTCTGTAACTGAAAGTGTGTGTGTGTGTGTGTGTGTGTGTGTGTGTGTGTGCGCGCGCACGTGTATAATTTTTTGTGGCCCCGCTATTTTCAGCTCAGTATATTAGTTGCTCTCTCATAAACTTATCAATTTCAGGAATTAAGTGTTCCAGTTGAACCATCTATTTGAGATTTTAACAGGTCATTCCCTGTGTTTCACTTTGCATTCATTGTAATTTTCAAACACCGAACACCTCGGACTTTGCTTTACAACGCAAGTAATAAAACCTGACTTGCCACACCACAGCATCTTACCCCTTTCAGGACAGCTTACCTGTGATCTGCCTGTGAGGGCTATATTTTTTCCTTTAACAGCTTGGTGCAAACGTCAGATTCAGTAATCACATTATGAATTACGTAACTGTTTATCTTGTGCAAAACGTTAGCGCCGTGTTTATAATTCAGTGGTGTGAGTCACGTTGACATGACTCATCCTTTGGCTTCTTTGGGAAGTGCTCGCTGACTCGCAGTGCTGCCCCTTGGCCAGCTCCCATAAGCCCCTGCCCCTGTCCCATGTTGTTTGTCCGATGTTGCCTCGCATAACATGGGTGCGCGTGCATGCTAGTGCTGGTTAGCAGAGTGGGGAAGCTCCTTGGCCATTGTTGGACTTGTTGAGGCAGCCAACAGGATGCCACGTTTTCTTATTAGTTTGTATCAACAGCTCATTCAAAGCCTTGTTTCCTGAGTATAGCTGCCTGTGTACTTTTTGTACCCTTTACAGTTTAGCACAGCTCACAGAGCTCAAACCTACTGTCAACAGCACAGTTTGCTCTTAGACAGCTCTGGCTTTTGGTTTGATTTTTAGTGGGATTTTGCCATTGAGGTGTTTGATACCACAGCTGAATGTAAAGTTAAGTCCCTAAATTGCCATCCCAAATTTAAACACTTTGCATGGCGTACTGTTAAAGATTTGAAGGGGATTTTGAAACGTATGTCCCATGTCCAGTGGGGCTTTTATGTGTGTGTGGGGAGGGGGGGTGACACATTTCTCAGTAGTCTTGTAGACAAGGAGTAGGTAGAGTTGCTGCTGACATTCACAGCGTAATCTGTAATTAAATCCTAATGAGGTATTTGGTCATTTGAAGGCTTTTTAAAATTTCATTTGAAGGCTTTTTTAACAGTCTAATTGAGTAATTTATATTTCTTTATTTGATTACATGCTCAAAGTCCTCCCCCCTCTCTTCCTGCGTACTTTCCTAATTTAGAAATTAGGCTTCAAATGTAGATCATGACCTGTTCTTCCCCCGGAAGACTATTTCACTGAGATGACAGTTGCAGGCATCCCTTCACTTTGGCTGTGCTCCACCTGATTTGTGTGCGTGGCTTGCCTGTCTTTTAATTTACCTGGCAAGGTTTGGACAAGGTTGGAATGAACAATTTCAATTTCATTTTATTTCGATATAGCGCCTTTCACAACAAGTTGTCTCGAAGCGCTTTACTGAAAGAAATTACAGATGATATACAATTAACAGGATGCAGATGATTGAAGTTAAGTATGAAGCCAGACAACAACGCAGGAGAAGAACCAAAAACTCCACATTGTAGGGAGAAAAAACGCCTCTGGGGGCCCAAGGTTGACTGACTGCCCAGCCCCTCCTGGGTATGCTAACGTTACAGAATACACAGTTTATAATGGAGACTATGAATGTAAATAGCATTATGGAGAATAGGCCTGTCAGTCAGCGAGAGCCTAGGGCAAAAGCATGTGCTTGGGATTACCTGAAAGAGTACCATAGCAGGACTCTTTGGAATCTGCCTTCCCATGGCCTAGGATACATCCTAATGTATTGTATTAAGGTGACTGATTCACCACCCTGTTTAACATCAGTACTGATTTCTATTCACGAAGGGACTGCAGTGTTGTATTATGTGAGTCAAAAGCTTTTCACTTATAAAGAAAAAAAAAGGTAAGCAACGGGTTATGTGAAGTACACAGAGAGGTTTATGTTATTTTCAGAAAGCTTTAATTGAGCCTTTTCTACACATGACTCATTCACACTCCTACTCAGAAGTAGATTTACTAGAGTACTGTAGGACAGAATAGTATGAGAGAGTATTACTACACGGTACTGTTTAATCCAGTTGTCTGTGAAAAAGGCTCCGCTCACATCGTTACAGTCTTTATGGGACTTCATTAATAGCTCACCTCTGCTCTCACCCGTGTCCCAGCACAGGTCAAAGGTGACAAAAACGAGAGCTGGGCGTTTCCTTGGCCCATGTTCTCTGGTACACTCAAGTTTCTGGCTCGGTGGTGCAGTCATTCCGCACGTGGACTGACAATGCAGTGCGGGGCCTGTTTTTGGTTTGTTTTTTTTTTATGTTTTTTCTTAATTCTACACCCTTGGGCTCTGTGCTTCCTCATTCAGTTCATGGGTTTTTTTCCCTCCTAAATCCAGTGTCTGCTAAACTGTTTAAAATTCACCACTGCCATTTGTTCCATTAAAACTGTGCCAGCAGTTACTGCACGACACTCGTACGCACTTAAACCCTGGTCTTTGTTCAGTTTTTAAGAATCTGTCTCGGAAAAAGTTCCCCTGCTTCGTTTAAACAAAAGTTCAGCTTTGATAATAACACGTAGATCCTGATAAATCTTGCGAATCTACACTATACACAATACTTTCAGTGCCTATATGAATGTCTGTATGTGTAAAGACAGCTGAGAAAAAATGGTTTCCAGCAAGTTCTTGAGAGTCTTGAGGTTATGGGTCGTCCTTCAGGTGCCATGTATATTTTCCACTTGAAGTCTCATGTGTGTGCGTGTTGTATCTGTCTGTGTGTGATGCAATGGTAAAACGTTGAATGGTGAAAGAGAAGCTGTAAGAACACCCCCTCCCCCAACCCACGTGCCATGCTGGCTCTGAAACACTGGAATACTATTCACCAATCTATTTTTCTGTGCTGAAGCACTGATTGACTTCCTGAATGTCTGTAGAAGAGAGGCTGTCTGGCACGGTTTATTTAAAACATGTCTGTCCACCTTTCCCTTAAATTGCTGTTTGTCTTGTTAAAAGTAAATATTTAACATTCAGTCATTAAATATTTCTCACAGACTTGTGTTTCCCCCCAACTTATTGCCTTTAGTATACTATTTTCAACACAAAATTGGGAAAAACAATTTTGGGGTTTCAGATAAACACTGAATTCTGCAGGACTTCAGAGTTGTATCTTGATCTTGTAGAGATGTCCTTACCACCTACAATAGTGACCTTTTAGGGGAATGTACAGTGCAGTTGATTGCCATAATGAAAACAAAAAGGTTTGTGTTGTTTATAAGTGATAATGGCAGTTATAGCTTGGTGTTTGGTTTGATTTTAGAGTTGGTTGACCAGTGTGTTGCTTCTGAGCCAAAAAGAGGCAATTTGTTTTGTCCATTCCATTTTACTATATTTTATATTTAATTGTAAATTAGATTAGTGTAAGGTTTTTAAAGGTAACAGGAATTTCTAAAGACTAGCAATTGTAGTATTTCAGGAGTATATTGTTTTTCCTTTTGTTTTTATATGCTTTCTTTCCGACCCTCACCCCCCTGCCCAGCCATCATGAATTTGGATGTGGATCTTGCTGCAAGTTCCTTGTTTTAACTGCTGCTTTGCACCGTTGTCCTCTGTTACCTGTTAATGCCTTCGTAATTCCGGGTTTGTTTGCGTTCTGTGATAATGGCCCAGATGGGATGGCGTGCTGTGAGGGAAAGAGAGAGAGCAGGGGTGGGGGGTAAGCTTGCAGGTTGGGCGGTACTGAGTAGCATGGAAGCATACAGCTTGGACAGTGTTATCGTGTGTGTGTGTGCCTCCTCCATGCAAGAACACCCGCCCCACTTCTCTTCACACCCGCCTGGATAACCGAGGCATTTTTCATAGGGCAAAATGAATCGCGCCCTTTTACTGGCCTTAGAGCTTATGGCTGGAATTTATAGACACCTGTATGGAAGATCTGGGACTTATGTTGTCTTTTTTTACAGATAAGTATAACCCAAACAGATGTTCCCACCATTTCTTAACAGAGTGTGCAGATTTCACCATCCAGATGTGTAACAGCTTTGAAATGCGTTGTTTGTGTTGGCTTTCCATGGACAAAATAATTAAATAAGCAGTTTTTCCCCACTTTGACCACAATTTACAAAGCAGTTATAAGACTTAAGATGGTAAAAAAACAATATCTGGACAAAATGAATGCAAATAACATATCGGTTAAAATTAAATTACAAAGAAGTATGCAAACCACATCTGTGTACTTTTTCTTTTCCTAGGGTTGCTTGTAGTGCTCTTCTGAGAGTGTATACAGTCAGAGTGAACTGATGACCAAGATTTGGTGACTGTGACTCGACTGTTCATGCATGAGATCCTCCAGTATTTACAGTGTGTTGACAGGGCCTCAGTGGCTCTGTGCTAACTTGCCTGCCCACTGGCACAGAGAGGACGGCATGGTTCCTATTTGCCAAAGCGCTGCCACTTTATCTTTTAAAATCAATATTCCCAACATGCTTTGGTATATTTCCCCGAGGGAAAGGGAGCACTCGCCTGCTCTCCAGATGCAGGGGGGGATGGCCGTAACATCACATTTCATGACCGGGGGAGGATTTCTGTGGATTTCCTGTCATTACAGAACAGTCCTCCGCACTTCCATCCTCGAGAGCAAGTGGGCAAGCTTGTCTCAGATTTGTTTAGGAAACTAAGTTTAACTCGGATAAAAAAAAAAAATGGGAGCAGGGAGAAAACAATTGCATGCGTACTTGTAGTTTTGTCTCCAGTATATTACAGTTTGAACGTATGATTAAACCCTGCCATGATAAGCACCTGTCACAGTTACATTTGAATTGCAAAGTTTAAAGGTACAAAGAATCTACTGTGAGCTCAAAGAATACAAAAAGGAAACAAGCAAATCATCTTCACTGTATTATTTAACCCTTTTAAATCACTTGACACACTAATTTTGAATGTTTTTCTGTCTTTTTTCCCCCTACTTTAGAACACACATCTCCTCTGAAACGGAGATTAAAACGGAAGGAGGTGGAGGAGATGCACTGTGAGGTCCGGAAGATGTGTACATTCTCCAAAATCCTCTCCACCAAGAAGAGCCTGGACCATGTCAACAAAATTCTGAAGGTGAAGAGACTCCAGAGGCAAGCCAAGACTGGCAATAACATAGTGAAGAAGCGGCGCGGAAGGCCCCGGAAGCAGCCTGCACCGCTGGACTCTGAGGCAGCTGGCCAGATGCCCGTGCTGGAGAAGTGCGTGGACCTTCCTGAGAGGAAGAGCGTGCGGGTTGGCCTGCTCCCTGAGCCCCTGGAGTTCTCCAACCATGACTCCATCACGGACACGATCGAGTCTGTGGTCTACATGGCCCGCTCACAGCCTGGCCGTGCCAGCAAGCGGTGGCAGAAGCTACCAGAGGAAGTGCAGGCCAAGCGGCCGCGCAGGAGCAGGGGTGCGAAGGAGGAAGAGGCGGGCGCGCTGGACAGGAATACTGGCAGCTCTGGCCTCCTGCAGGCCAGCTACTAACGTACACGCCCCGTGCAGAGTGACCTCTCCCACCCCCTTCACCTTGGCCTTTAGGTGTGTTTTTATGTTGCCTGTATCTGTACAACGCAACTTTTTTGGGGCATTTCCTGAGAACTCAGAGGACAGATGTTCGTGGAGCTGGTGTTTTGTATTAAGCGTAACAGGAGGTACCTTGCACTTCAGCTACAACTGTCTGTTTCTGCCTGTCAGAGGCACTACTATGTGTGCCCAGTGTCCTGCAAAATGCCACTCTCATCTTTAAAGATCCTCTTGGTTCTCGACGTCTTATTACAGTAGCTCTGCCATATCTTTACCAGCAAGTGTAGATAATGTTTCATTAGCTTATACTGTGCAATGCTGGTTGTTTTGCCTTGGATTCCAGTCTTGTAAAAGCACTATACAGTTCATTCATAGTTGAGTTTACTTCAGTAATTCTGCCCCCCCCCCAACCCTCTACACTTCTCACTCCTCTTCCCCATTCAGGAATGCTCAGAGCATGGGCACATGGCAATATTTAGGTAATAAGACCTTTTGGAGGCTATCTCTCTAGCTGTGCACCAAAGGTCTGGTCGTACACAAGTACATATTTGTATTACATGCCTTTTTCTCTGTACAATGTGTTTCGAGAAAGTATTTTTCGCATACTGGTTTATTAAAAAAAAAAAAAAAAAAGTTAAAATTTGCCCTGACAATTAAAACATGGGTATTATTTTTAACCAAAAAGATGGGTGTGACTCGACAAATCTGGTTTTCAGATGAAACTACCCACGGCTGTACTGGATGTACACAGTGGGTTTCCACATGCAGCAGTATTGGTCTTGTAGGTCTTGGGAAAAGTGTAAAAAAAAAAAAAAAAAAAAAACCATCTGCATAAACCACATTGTGCTCTTTTTGCTGATTTTTTTTTTCTTTTTAATTCATGCTGAATCAGTGTTGCTTGCACTTTTTATATTGTTTTCGTTTTCTGATTAAATAATCAGTCTCAGCACTTATAAACCTCATTAAACCTTCCTGAAAGTAGGATGTGTCATTTGTGAGCAAATTATGTATTCCAGTTTTTGAAACAATTCTCTTTGCAAGATTGTTCACCCCTGTGGATAACCGGGTCGACAGAACTCTGACATTACGAACGCTGAGGTGCCAAATCCCACCCATGGGTTTTAGCTGTATTCACAGAGCCGGCAGACTTGAGGTTGAAATCTGCGCTGTTTATAAGAGCATCCCAACACCAATTGAAAAAATTAAATAAAATAAATAAATAATAAAACAAATCTAACATGATCTTGTCTTGGGAAGAGTCCAATGCCAAAACATTCTCCCCCCCCCATCCCCCATCTATTAGTGTTATTGCTGCAAATGAGAATCAACTCGGTGCTGCGTTTCCATCACTTTCAGCTTCCGGAAGTGACTGTCACCTGAATACACAGCCGTATATGTGGTTCTACATGCAAAAGATTATGTACAAGATCAAGTATTTAACATACAAACCAAATTTCCAAAGACCAGTGTTTTTCACATTGTATTTGCCCTGGTTTCACAGGGGTAAATGGCAATAATTAAAAGCCTAAAAAAAAGCAGGCAGATTTTTTTTTTTGTACAATATTTCCAGTGTAGAAAAAAATGTCAGAAAGACGGTAGTGTTACATCCCTGATGCTTCCTCACTTGTTAAAGAATCTTTTTTTAAAATTTTTTTTTTTGAGCTTTGAGGAATATGCTTTTGAAGGTAACGGTTTCAGTGGTTTTGTGGGAGCCATGCACTA
Organism: Chitala chitala; assembly: GCA_025773905.1. NCBI lineage: Eukaryota > Metazoa > Chordata > Actinopteri > Osteoglossiformes > Notopteridae > Chitala > Chitala chitala. The sequence continues at coordinate 11,434,775 of JABJVR010000035.1, forward strand.
AAATTTACAATCAATGCACACATCATTTCCTTTGGGAGAATGCGGTTGGTGCATTTGCTGGTAGACTCGTGTGAACACCACAGCTGTTATGCATGTGCCTTATGTTTTGTCCCCTCGATGCATAACGTTTTTTTGGAATGTACAGGAAAACAAAATCATATTGCGTTCTCTTATTTTTACCAAATTACCTGGATCCATCTTTGCAGAACCCACGTGCGTTTATGTTAACACACAAAACAAGAAGTACAGCGCGCCTCTCCCAGGCCATTGGCCATCTGCAGCTGAGCAGGATGCATCTGTCTTTAAACGTTCACATCCTGCGGAAGTAATCGTAGTTTGAACTGCTTTTGTTAACAAGCTAGCTGTGAATGAAGACGGCGGCCTCTCTCTGGCCCCACACAACAGAACAACTCACAAGACCCTTTGCCGTCCTCTTTGTGGTCATTTCTTAATGGTGTCGTGTGTTTTGTGGCGTTCCTCCTTTGCTATGCATTGCATTGTACCGGCAGACGCTAGCGGTCCAGCTTCCCAAGACCCATCAGATCGGTACGTAGGTTCAGCTGATTTCGTACGTTTGTTCCTCTGTGCGCGTGCTCCTGTTTTTCGGGTCCACCCTTTCACAAAGATAATTAAGTGGTCTTATTGATTTATTTGATAAATAAAGGTAATAAGCTTAGCTAATTGTTATAATTAGTCAATTCTGCAAAAAGTGACTATCATTGCAACTCTTGTTACTGCAAATGACCAGAGCCTTCTGTCCATCTGCAGTGCAGCCTTAATTTCAAGGTCAGCTAAACGTCCGTTGTAAATAGTGTAAGTATGCAAGGATGCAAACTGTGTTTAACGTGAAGGCGGGCCTGTTTGTTCAGTCGTTCACATCAAAGGGGGCTTGAGGGGGTCTCTGGCAGGAATTTTGTGCCCTGAATGTTGTTGGGAGCCGGCTGCCGCAAAGACGGAGGCCCAACTGTGCTCTTTTTCAGAGAAGGTAAATGAACTTGCATTAACGAACAGATACTGTCTGCATTCTGTGGCTTCAAAAGAAGAGCTTGCAGGCTTACTTGATCGGGAACCATTTCTAAGTACTATTGGGAGACATTGCCAAAAATGGAAAAAAGTCAACTCAATCCCTGGTTTAGTGTTGAGCCGTCAAAGCTGTTTTTAAAAAAACTAAGTGTTGATGTGACGCTTTTACCAAAATATTAAAATTCCAAATACTAATACACTATTGGTATTTATTTTTGTTTGGGATCTGTTATAGTCAATTCTGAGTGGATGAACTTTCTTGCTTACAAAGTTCCATGCTCTTTAGCAAACTATTAGCGTGTTGAAGTCTAAAACACCAGTTTTTAAATTTTTTCTTTAACTTTACCAGCCGATATACCGGTGCCTTTTTATGCTGAAATGTAATTAATCCTTTCATCTGGTTTGTGAAATTCTACAAACAAGAGTCAGATAAATTTGATGTTGCTAAATACCACACAGAAGAAGCAATCCGCTCTGGAACAGATTGGCAGAACTAAAAATAATAATAAAGTGAATTGACATCTGACTGTACTGTGAAACACTAAAGAGTGAATACAAATGAAATGTTTCCGCTGACGTGAAAACAGACTGCATAATCATAGAAGTCTTTTAACCATATTGTTTGAAAAAAAAGTGCAAATTGAAAAATAAATCCAGTGGAAGGATGTATTTTGCAGGAGCACAAACTGAGCTCTAACTTGTGTTGTTTATTTTTAGTTTGTATACATAATGTTTTTAGTCTCTTTTTAACAGAGTGTTTTTTTTTCTTTATTTGCATGTTCTATTTGATTGTATGCATACATATTTTAGACGAGCAGAAAGTTATTTGAATTTAAATAAATTCAGAGGAAACTTGTACATTGTTTGATAATTTTTTGTAATGGATTTTTAAGTCATGGAGCAATTTTGTACATTGTATGAATATTAAAACTGCAAGTTTTCAGGACATATTTATGTGTGCGACTGCGTGTGTACGTATGTAGGGGTGTGTGTGTGTTTGTGTGTGTGTATGCACATATATGTAAACATGCATAATATGTATGTGTGTATTATGTTTATAAACCCAAATCCCTGTATACAAACGAACTCACACACACACACACGCACGCACGCACACTTGCACACATATGCATACACACACACAAAAATATGCGCATTTGTATATGTACACATATGTATGTATATACATATATATGTATTTGCTGGCATGCTTTTGGTCATGTTTGTTCATGATCTAGTTGTTGTTTTTTGTTTTATCTCTTTTTTTCTTAAAGAAAAGCTCTTTTTTTGCTGCCGTTTGCTGGTTGGCAGCATAGAGCACTTATAATAAGAACATTGATCCTGTTCATGTTATTCATTGTGTGAAAATAATAAATGAGTTTATTGAAAGATGATAAGAATAACTCTTGTCTTTTATGTGGACAGTTAATTTTTATTGCCTTCCACATGCACAACAAAAGGATTTTTTTACCTCACTTTAGGATTATTTCATCCATTTTATCTGGCTGCAGAACACCTTTTATTAAATATTATTGTGATACGTTATATATATGACATGTATATATGCCATGTTTCACATTCCATTGTTTTAAAGATGGTTTTTCTGTTGCTGTTATGCCTTAGTTTTCCTTTAATTGTGTATATCATTTTGTGTCTTATGTTAAGAGTTATGCCCATTCATTGCGTTGAAATGTAACAAATTGGTAAGAATCTGCTCTTAACTCCACCCTTCACAATCTCCACAAATTGCAAGAGCCAAATACGCTAGAGTTTTGATAAATTGGCTAGGTTACATCCTTGACACCAATTGGTTGAAATAAATGTAGAGAGCATTCTGCAATTGGCTGGTACCCCTCTGAAAGAATTCTGTTACCATGGCTGCCGAGGGAGCTGCCTCTATGCAGTAGCCACAGCTTTCCTCATAACAGAGCTGTGTAAACGTGTCGTGATGTTTTCTTTCCTGGGTACCCATGCTTTGAGCAGATGGAGATGTTTAGGTTTTAATGAAAATGAGTTATGTAAACCATTTGAAATCTTTTTCTCTCTAAAATGGATAAAAGTTCTGTTTTTCTATCTTGCCATATTCATGTATTACCAGTCAAGCCCTACTGTTACAGATCAGCACAGACATTCTAAGATGTTGTGCAATTGTTTATTTTATTGCTTTGCATGTACAGTATTACCATTGTGATGTGGTAGATTATAAACCATCACATCCACACTATACCATTCTGTGTATATTTATTATAGAAGAAATTGAGTCATTGTAGATGTTTATAATTAATATTTCAGAACATTTAAAATCCAATCTACGCTATGATGGGTCGACACCCTGTCCTTCTGACTTGCCCTACCTAGGATGTGTTCCATGCTGTCTGTGACTCTGTTAAGGTTAAGGGCCAGGAAAAGTAATCAATGAAGTATGTTCTCCTGTACTATTGAAAGAATACATCATCCATACATAGATCGAGGCCAGTTGTGTGGCCAGTTGCTCGCGTCCGGTAAAAGGTGATCTCCAATGCCCCCCTTCCCCTCCTCCTCCAGGCTGGTCTGCGGTTTTAGGGCCTTTAGGGCATTCCCTTGACCTAGTGTTCCCCCAGTGTTGGTGACCCTGTATAGACCATCTACAACTGTTGGAACAATAAGATGTAAAAACTGGGACAGATGCAATTTTTATAGACATTTTTTTCTAACAGGTTTTTCTAAAACCTAGGTACTGGTCCATTTTTGTTATTGTATGTAGCTATAGCTAAGTGTTCTGTTACTATACGTAGCTGTAGACAGGTGAAGCTCATAGGAGTTTGGATCAGGTGTCACGGTTTCTATCCCCTAAGCAGCAGAAAAGACATGCTGATTTTCAAAGCACTGAGTACATCATGCCAAGCCAACAGTCACAGACTGAATGGTATGTCTGGAAATTCCATGCAGGCAAGTGAAAGAACGAGTACATGGAAGGTTTGCCTTTCAACTAAGTATTACGCTGCAATACAGTTTACGGATTGATTATTTTTGTTGAAATACCTTTTTTTATTGTAATTAGTAGCAACGATTATGATTAGCCTCAAAGCCAGAAGCTCATCTTTAAATGGTGCAAGATATGTAATCAAGTAGCTACTGCATGAAATCCCAAAAGGAGAAACTTCTTTCAGACCTTCATAACCAAGATTTAAATATGTTACAGAACACTTGTCATCACATCACACTTGTCCAAACAAAGAATCTGTTCTGGTGCCTTCAGGTAAGTAAGCAGGCACGTCCCTGTCATTGTGTAGCTGATATAGTTATGTGCTGCTATGGGATACCCAGAGGCTTTTTTCTGAAGATAACTGAACCACCTATTGCTTTCAGTCTCTATACTCTCCCTATTTTTCAAGAGCAAAGAAAAGAAATTTAATCAGAGGGCTAATTGATTGCATTGTACAATTACTCCCTTTGAATGAAAATTAGCCACTCTACACAATTTGAGTTATTCTTCTGGTCTTTATCGAGTTAGCTAATCCTCTCCTTCTACGGAAGCTGTTAACTGAATATCCCACTAACCCTATGTCCCTAATTCGACGCTTCCCTGCTGTCAGTGTAGGTGGTAGGGAAATCATAGTCACTGTGGCCTCCCATTAGACCGTGCTGGCTAATATTACTGGACAAAAATCAAAATGTGGTGCGATTTTAAAAGAACAAAAGCAGTGCCAGCTGCAGTCGTTTGTAAGTAGCAGTCTGTAGTATAGATCTGAACACCAGTAATCCATGTTTTTGTTCGCTGCCTGCACACTAAGTTTCATTGATTAGCTTTTTACCTGCTTCACAGTTCCATCCAGGAACACGCTCAGGAAGAAGAAGTCCTAGTCCTGGTGATAAGATAACATTTTAATTGTTTGTCTAGGAAGTCTCTGCTATTGCATGTGCAATATTACAAAGTCCAGGTATCGGACTGGAGTATAGAAATGTAGATGCTATCTGGTGGTAAAAGCTGGAACTACACTCACAAGTAAGATTATGTTTCTCTCTCCTTTCAGTTTCCATCTCTTTCAAACTCATTGAATGAAATAGTATAGAATTACATTTTAAATCTTTTGATGGTGAGTGTAAAAAAAAAAAAAGCATTCATTAGGATAGATTTATTCAACCGTCCAAATTCCACGAAAGCCCCCTTATATCTGATCCCACTATAGAGATGTGGATCATGGTTCCGCATGGAAACGCATTCATGGTCAACATTTTTCTCAGTACAGCCATCTGTACTGTGGAATTTACTCTTGTAGTTTGGGTAATAACAGTAACAGCTAATGTAGCAAGTGAAACTGAAGCACAGACTCAGGGGATAGAAGCACCATTCAGTCCCTAAAGTGCAAACAGGTTTGGCGTGGCTTGGCATGGGGACCTGTGGCATCCCAGAGTTACATGCTGGAGAAAAGTTGGCTCTGAGAAGCAAACTGACTTCACACACCATGCCCCCCCCCCCTTTGTTCTGTACTTAATACTTCACCCCCCTTTGAAAAGATTTATGCAAGCACTTGGATAGCTCAGGGTAATGTCTTCTAGGAAAGCCGTGGGTGATGTGGATTATTTACTTAAGTATGCAGTCACTTACAGATAGAAACGTTAACAAACAGGACAGGCTGAACGAGGTGCTGGATGTTCTGTGCCAGACTTGAAAGCTACAGATGTTGTGCCAGTTGCTTTAAAATACAGATGTATGTTTTCACAGTAACGCCAGGGTGAAATTACAAGCCGTGATGGCAATAGGATCAAACTGAGTCTTTTATTTGCTTTGTGTAACTGATTTCTTTACCTCATTTCCCTTATTGGTTTAGCTCACTGCTCACCCTGTTGGATATGAGTCACTGGCCTGTTCTGATCAGGAAAAAAACAGACATGAAAATGATAATGTGTGAGACTAGGATTTCTTCCAAAGGAAAAAAAAAAGTATGTGTTGAGGCCAAGAAAAAAAAAATAATTGCACAACTTTTGTTTTTCATTTATGGTCAAAATGGTGCAATAAATATTTTATAAGTGTTTTGTAAGATGAGGAAGTCATTGACAGACCTGGTTTATCGTGTACAGGTCAAAGGTTAAAACTAGTGAGTGAAATGCTTTAATGTCATAACAGATATGTTTTTTATTAACATTTTTTTTTTCAAACTTTGCTTCACTAAAACATACACAGGCAGAAAGTGTGACGCAAAATATAATTGAAATGTAGCTGTTTTTGGTGTGTCCTGTTACTATGTACAACACATGAAGACTCCACATTTTAAGGAGGGTGAAGACTACCTTGCTTCTCTGTAGTCCCCAGTGCTTGCTTTTATTTACATCCCACTCACACAAGTTTTCCCCATTTCACTCAGATGATTGTACACAACTTTGTAGATGTAGGTCTATGTAAAAAAAATAAATTTAATTCTGTGGTGTTATTTTATTGGCTTTACTTTCTGCGTGCGATTACGATAAGCAAAGCTAAATGCTAATTTTGTATGGCCCTTATTAAAGATGACTGCAGAAATGTGCTTTCACGTCAGATTATAAAACCAGAGCATAATGATATCCGTTCCTGCGTCCACCCAAGGCAAGGCATGGTAAATCACTTAGCGTAATTAATAGCACGCTCTGCTCTGGGGTCTGAGGGTCGAGCACAGATGTGAGCTGAAGCTGCTCCAAAGGTATGCAATGCAGAGTAGAGGCTGGCGATGGGGAAAGAATGGTGGTGTCTGCACCGGAGGCCGCTTGTTCTCCTGGCACACAGTGTCCGCAAGTGCCAGTGAACTAGGTGGAATCGCTGTCCACAATTCAGGAGGAGGACAGCCTTAGTTTGGCTGCGTTGTCAGTGGACATTGAGCCTCAGCTGGACACAGTTGGAATCGTTACCAGTGATGCTGCATATGTCTTAGGCAAAGTTTTAAAATTCTTTTCAAGTCTTTAGCGTTGCTCAGATGAGAGGTTCGCTTATTATTAATTAAATGTCAAAGCGGATTTGTGGAGGAAGATTACTAAATATCAAATCCAAATTAATTTAGTAAGACCTGGTTTTTAATGTGAAATTGCTCAGTATTCAAATTATTTTTTTTATGAATGTAATGAATGAACACAGCTATTTGGACTTGCAGATAACTCTTCATGGGGCTGAAAGCAGCACTTCCACGCATTTTTCAGAATAGGTAGGGGGCTAAGCCCTTTCCTGCTGCGGCCTCAGTGGGATATTAATTCCAGCACATTTTCCCCCCCTCTTCAGTACAAAGCATTTAATTACACTGAAACAGTGATCAACCTGACAGTGGAACAACTAATTATGCCATAGCGTTGTTGAACCCCCTTGACTTGGCTTCAAGTGTACCATTTTTTATTTTTTATCTTCACAGGTACCTCTGTGAAGGTCCCATTAGAACGAAAAAATCAGGCAAGCCAAATTAAAATGCCAAGAAAGAGCAAAACCCCAAATTAAATAACCCCCACGCCTTGCTTACTTTGTTCCTTTTTTGCCCCCCCACTCACTCTCACCAACTGATATAAACTCCCACCGACCTTCTGAGCAATACCCACAATGCCTCTGAGCGCCCCTTACTGCGTGTGTAACCCGTAGCAATCCATCTGCATGTGTGTCCAAAGACGTGGCGGATTTCATTTACAACGGAGATAAGCAGTGGAGCTGGAGCCGCAGTTACCGTGGCAACGGAGATGATTTATGGCAGTTTGGTGGGTGGGTGGGTGACTGTGTCCTCCGGCCGCGCGGCGCTTCGTGCTGTGGCTTTTACAGCCTGATCCCAGGGTGCTTTTCAGGGACTGCCATCTTCCGCCTTTCATTAAGAGGACAATAAACCGTCGCTCTACCTGTTCTCTCATTTCATCCTTTACATGAGGCTGGGGGAAATTTCTTCTGCCACAACGTGTGACTGGGGCCACATTAGTGGCATGGATGGCTGCCATCAGTAGCCAGTGCTGCCAGAGATGGCGTTTATATGTGTTCTGTCAGCATGTTGCTTTATTTTACCGTCTCTCTTTATCCAGGTGCAAACGGACTCATGTTTGTATTTGCATAATATTCTGGAAAATACTGACTGCAGAGAGCTTCTTGCACACATCTGGTGTGAGTGTCATTAGCTTGTGTATCTTACAGGAATAGATTAGGTTTAATGTAAAACAAGGCATTTTTCTGATAACTGACTTTTGTATATTAACTTTCCTTCAACAAAATATGTTGCAGTACTCAGAGAAATGTGTACACTGTATTTTAGGTTAACATTTAAAGCTTTGCATTCTTAACTTTTACTTTTTTCCCAGCCACCCATTTTCCATGCTACTTAAAGGAGACAGGGTCATACCTGGGGCCTATCCCAGGTAGCTAAAGGCATAAGGCAGGAGACACCCTGGTCAGGGCATCGACCCATTGCAAAGCACAGTCACACACTATGAGTGATTTAGATGAACATACACGTTTAGACTATGGGACGGAACTGGAGTACCTGGAGGAAAGTGGTGGATCAAAGCATCTTGAGGCCAATACAGTGTATTATTATTATTATTATTATTATTATTATTATTATTATTATATGGACCAATTCTAGATTTTAGCGGTGGTTTGCCTGGACCAAAAATGCCTGGGCTGATTTTTTAGATTAGATTAGATTAGATTAGATTAGATTGAACTTTATTGATCCCACAGTGGGGACATTCACTTGTTACAGCAGCTTATAGGGAAGTGGGATTAAGGTGCAAGAAAACAAGGTGCAAGAGATTGAG
>JABJVR010000035.1:11443628-11457623 GCA_025773905.1 Chitala chitala
AAACCTGGAGCCCATCCCAGAGCACATAGGGCGCAGGGCAGGGGACACCCAGGGCAGGGCGCCAACCCACCACAGACAGTACTTACCAGTTAAAGGTTATTTAACATAAAAGTATTAGTGTTAATTGACGTGTACTCACAATTCTAAAAAAAAAAAATTAACTGAATAGTCATTTAAATCGAGTAGCACAGTGGACTTGGTATGGAGCAAATAATAGAGCTACATTATGAAACTTGGTACACAGCTGACAGTGGAGTGATGACAAAACACTATTAATAGAGGTACTCACGAGTATCCTGCAGGCTCAGGGAAAGCTTTAACAATGCACATTATTTTCTCATGTATGTCTAGTTTGTCACATATAGCTTTGTGCAAATGCCAAAGTCAGAATCATTGTTACTGTGAATTGGGTAATTAGTTCCATGACTGATAAAGTTACCTGAAGTGTGTTTAGTGTTGTTTTGTTATTGAGTGTGTCTAGTCTTTGAATGGTATCTCTGAATGTCAGTCAAACCAAATAAATAAATAAGAATTTATATACAGTATAATTAAAAATAATATGTAAATGAAAGGCGTATTCTTCATGTGTTGTATGTTAACATGTCCATGTCAGCTATGTCCACTTGAATCAGTAGTAACTGCTTCCTGAGTGGCAGTTTTTTTTTCTTCATTAAAAAGAGTGTTATTGTCTCCTTTCATTTACCTTGATGTTCTCACCATAATGGAATTCCTTCAGAAACACAGTTTCTTTACTCCTCTAAAATGGGATGGGACCCAGAACTTGGCACACTGCTCTGATATCATAGCACAAAAGGAGGCAAGTGTGTGTGTATGTGTGTGTGTGTCTGTGTGTGTGTGTGTGTCTGTAGGGTTAAGAATGTGTATGAGCATGTCTCTTTGTATCTGTGTGTGGGCGCATACATGTGTTTGTGCACTTGTGTGGGAGTATCTCTGAATGTGTGTGTGTGTGTGTGTGTGTGTGTGTGTGTGTGGGGGGGGGTATCTTTAGGTGTGTGTGTGTGTGTGTGTGTGTCAGATAGGACAGTTTAGGGAGCCAGGCAGAAGGTGACGGGAAGCTGGTGAAAAGGGGGCACAACCTTGAGCAGGTCTGTGAGAATTTCTTCTAGCTGAAGAGAGGACACAAAAGGGTCCCCAGTCTGGGCAGGCAGAAAGGAGACGATCCCTTGTCCTCTTGGCAGCTGTGAGTTAATTATACAGAGACAGTCTGAATGGGGGGATTAGTGCATTCATCAGTGGAGAAAGCAGGGTAGACTGTTTCACTTGTCTCTCTCCCTGCGGAGTACTCTGCGCTTCAGCCACACATTGAATATGCAGAATTTAAATGTTGTGAATCAGGAATCATCTGCGCATCACCTGATAAGCTCTGCCATGTCCTGCAGGCTCTGTCCTTGAAGCCCAGTTAATTAAACAAATGTTATTTATTTATTTATTTATTATTTGTTCTTTGTTTCTGAGCAGCTGTTTTACTTTTATTGCACTATTTGTCAATTTATAAATCCTCCGTCTTGGCATGGACATGAAATTATAAAGACCAAATAGATACACATGGCATGGAACATCCTAAAATGATGATTTTCATCAATCAGTTGGCTACAGACTGACTACTGAGACTGCTGGTTAATGAAAAATGTAGCAGAACCCAGAGAGTTCTCCCAGTAGGAAGACAGCAGTATGACTTTAGTTTCCTCAGGTCTCCTTGAGTTGAAACCTTCTTGTAATGCATTTTTGTGGCAACATAAAAAAAGATGAAAAAAATTTCTTCTTAAATATGTCAGACTTTAAAATGTTTTGCCTGAAAAACTGTATCTACCATGGTAATTATGGCATGCTCATTTTCAAATAAGTGAGGAAGCTACACTGTACACTTACTGCATTTACACAAATGTTGTGTCGAACACTATGGTGCTGAAAATGCTGAGAATGGTGGCACCTGCTACCAGCTTCTTGTGTTTTCTGAATTCTTCTTTCATTAATCCTTTAGCCAGCATTTAGGCTGGGTATATGCTCCATGTCCTAATATAAAAAATTTTAATGGCAGTGCGAAGTGCGAGGCAGTTATTTAATCTCAAGACACCCATTTTATTTGTCCACGAGTGCTCCTCAGAGCCGCAAACCATCTTTTTTTCCCTTGGGCTTGTTGCTTGAAGACGCGGAGAAGCAAACAGACGGCAGGCCCTTGTGAAAGAACAGAACGCTGCAGGGAGAGCCATATTGATGGAGCTCACATGACCGTGGGTATGTTTTCCATTCCAGTGAGCCGAGCTGAGGCTAACAACAAGAGTGGGCTTTAACGATATCTCTCACCTCATGACTCTTCTCCACATCTCTTGAAACTGACATTGCTTCCAAAATGAGTCATCATCTCTCCGTCACTTGCTCCTTTAACAGAGGCACAGACAACAACAGCTTATTTTTTCTCTGCTTGCAGACTATCCCACTTGTGTTTCCCCTTTCATTTTGGAAGTTGATGATCTTATTTAACATGCTTTCATACCCAGGTTCTTTAGCCCTCAATTCCTGCCATCTTTGCTCAAAATAGATTTCATGCTCTGCTTATTATGGCACATGGAGGTTAACATTGCTGGCTGTAGATTTTAACCCAGGTTTGCATGATAAGTTTTTGACAAGTTTGGCGTTATGTTACATAACTACTTACGAAATGTCAAAATTTATCAGTATGTATGGTACTTCCACAAATATGATTCCAGTGTTGTTCACTTCTGGTATTCATAGATTAGATTGTACTTGCAGTGCTGAGTTTGTGTTAACTATTCAGCTGCATATCTGCCGAAAGAGTGCAAAGCAGTATTCTTTGTTAGCCACGTATAAAAACTTTAAAATTTGTCACATACATAAGTTATATGTGCTGGAGCTGTGCTGCAACATGCACAGTCCCAAATCCAAATACTTTAATTGTTCCTTCAATATCTGTATTGTAGATTAATTACATTAGAGAGAATGTAACGTATAGTTAAAAAGTTGTCATGCCCTAGCCTGTCATGCGTCCTTGTGTCCCCTTCCATGTTTCTCTATATTGCTGAACCATTGTGCTAATGTCATCAGTGACTCCTGTTTGTGTTCAATTTCCTGTTGTCCTGTTGTCTCTGTTTCTGTCAGTTCTTTGCTGGTGATTGAACAGACGTGTAGTGAAAGTAGACGTGCTTTGAGTTTTGTTCTACAACCTGAATCATGGCCTTATTTTGTCTTATAACCCTGTTTGTACTTGTTTTTGGCTCTATAATAAACCTCCCTTTCTGCACTTGGACGTTGCCTTGCCATTTGTGACAAACATTCTGAAGATGACATGCAAAATTACCACAGTTATTTTGAAGAAGTCAGAGAATACAAAACAAAATGCTGTATCTTAAATACCAAGCTCAAAAAGGAGGCTGAAAAGGCACATTTCATCAAAATTCCATTGTAATTTTGTCAGCAAACAGAGTATTGTAGGATATTAGTCAGACATCCATCCATTACCCAACCACTTATCCCATTTGTGGGTGGCCTGGAGCCTGTGCCAGGTAGCACAGGGTGCAAAGCAGTGGACACCCCGCACAATGCTTTGCAGGGTATGCACAAACACTAAGGGAGGTTTTTTGGGCTTGTCCAATCCATTTAACCAGCATGTCTTTGGAACTATGAGAGGAGACCAGAGAACCCACAGAAAACCCACACAAGCACAGGCAGAACATACAAACTCCACACACAAACACACACACACACACACACACACACACACAGTGCTGAAATCCAGATTTAAGGCCAACAATCCTGGATTGTGCAGCAATAGCGCTACCCACTGAAGTGCCATTATTAGCCAGGCACAAAATTATCTTGCTAATTTCACTTATTACTACAAATACAACACCTCAAGTGTCCAGAACATTGACAATAAATTTGAATTAATGTGACACACATACCGCACCCTGATTTATTTTATTTATTTATTGCTATAATGTTACAATATAACATATAACATTTGTGCTACAGAATCAAAGGAAGGCATTAGGAGGAAACTTGCAGAGGAACAATCAATAAATCCACAAAACAGAATAAGTTAACAATAATAAGAATAGAAGAACACAGAGGAAAAGAGACTGTCAGTGATCACAACTTCATGGTGATGCTTGACAGTAGTAATATTCTTAATGTTCCACAAACATTCTTTCAGCACAATACACATTCAAAACCCTCATACAATTCAAGTAGGTACTTGTTTGCTCTGAAGATGTTCCTTCTGCATTCTTAGTACTCATAAAAGGACAGGCATTGAAAACAGTGGTAGCATGTTGTATTTGACATGACTGATAACGCTAGATCATAGACAGGGTTCAGAAGAGGCTCTGGGTAAGGAAAGCTGAAGAGGATGCTGTCTAACACATTTTTAGGCATGTCTCTGCACCATGTTTAAAATACCGAAATTAGCAATTAAAAGCTTTGCTTACATACAGACAACAATCCCATTCATATAAAACATTTCCACAAGGCTCTAGTGATTTTTTTTATTCCAGGGAAGGATAAACAACCACCATGTATTCATGTTAACGCGCATAAAATATTTTTATTTTAATGTGATATATATAAATGGATCACTTTCAATTTATACAATCCACAATATCATGCAGTGCAGGTAATTGTTTTTATGATGCCAGTTAAAAGCTTGCATTTGCTCTCAAAGTGTGTGTGAAAGGCTGTCTGCTCTTGGGTGTCATTATACTGGTCAAAAGCCACAATGAATCAGTATAAAGTATGCAGTGCAGTTTGCTTCATTATGTAACTAATCTTTCTCCTGGCCATGCCAACGTTAACCTGGAGAGAAATAATTTTCTGTAAGCACAAGCATTATGAACTTGAACACTTTAAACAGTAATCCTGCCTCCCCCAGTGCACCAGATATTTACACATGTGTAAAGTGTTTAGCTCCATAATGCACGCACACACATGCACACACACGTGCGTACACACGTAAGTTCTAGTGAACTCCCTGGGAGAGAGGTTTTCTCTCTCTTTTTTTATATGTGCTCTGGGCCTCAGTGGTGATCGTCATTCCCGAGCTGCTTACAGGAAAGTCATCCCCGAGGAGCTCTCTGGTTTCCTCAGAATGAAAAGGCGCTTGTATTCGCAGCAATTAGAGTGCCCTACCCAGGGCTCACTGCACTCACACAAGCCCCTGAGCTCCAAACACAGACAGGAGGGGCGGGGCCATCCCTCACCTCCTAAATACTCCCCCCCAACCCTAACAGTGTGTAGACATGAGACATATTTCTCCTCGGCCAAATTTTAGTGATGCTATGATTTGAGGCAGTAATTTCCGTACCACTTGTCAGTTATACTTGGAGGGCTTCCCGTCAGCTTGGTTTAGTTTATACTCATTGGTGACGTCGGCGTGACACACCCTGAACATGGACTGTTCATCAACACGGCACCCATGCACTCAGCCTCAGTAAACTATGTCAAATTTAATCGCAAACTACTGAGTGGAACAATACAGTGTTCATAAACACCCTGCTCATTTTTTTTTTTTTTTTGAAAGTTAAAAAACCTGAATCAAAAGCAACATTCACCAGTGGAACTCAGTAAATATGCTTTGTTTTTAAAAAGTAAGTTATAAGTGGTCCAGATGTAATAATCAGAGGTTTAGGAGCAGAATTTCTGATGTTACCATCTTAAAAAGATAGCTCTACCTTGTGGTGTAGAAGTTAGTGAAGTGGAAAGATACTCTCACTGGACTAGAAAAAGACCAAACAGACATTTTTTTCCCCCCCATCAACATTTTCATGTCACAAAGAGTTAAATGTGCAACAAAATTTCCGCTACTGCTCAAGATGTAGTTTTTGAAAAGTGGAAGCCTATATAACAGTGGTATGAAAGCTGTCATATATTTTACTGTATATTTTATTGTATAAAGGGAAATGTCTTTACTGCAGAATTGCCCAGGTTGCAACAGAAAACAAAATGGATCACCTGTTGTACAGAGTTAAACAAATGACAGAGAAATTGTGTACTTTATGGATAACAAGGAAAACATCTGCAAAATGCTATGATAAATTACATGAAGGGTTAAAACAGACCAGTATAGTGAATAATGATATATGGGTAATGCCAGCTGTGGTATGCGTGTACATTAAACAGTTATTAGTGATTAATAAAACATTTAACTGCATGTCATATAATTTGAAACAATGCAATTAGCTCAATATATAAACCTTTTGCTGCTGTATGTAGGTGGCTGTTTAACTAAAGAATCAGAGTGCATGGGTAGTTCTGTGCCACACTGATGCCTGCTTACTCTATAATCTGATATTTATTTACTGTACATTCAGAGCCCTAACTGCAATATCTTCTTCAGCCCTGACATGTTTACCAGATTAAAGACAATATTGTATAAATAACTGTCAGTTTAGATAACCTCCTCACTATTTTTGACTGTGTATAGAGTAAGGGGAAATCCTAGCACCATCCTTTCACATTTGGGATTGACAATCTGGAGATAACTCTGTCTCCAGAAATATATTTTTTGCTGTCACACAGATGTTTTAGCTAAGATATATTTTCATACTTTGCATTACATATTATTTTAGAAATGTATTTCTTCTTCCTATATCACATCATATTATGTTATATTCTGATTCATTAAAAAATCACGTTATAAGAAATATATGTGGAAAAAAAGAAAATATCTATTCAGCATTAATTTTGCATGTACCATCCTTACTGTTGTTATGATAGATTACAGAGAACCACATGAATGTAAAATCGTCGATAATATATTCAAATCCAGATTCACCGAGTGGAAATCATACACAGAAATAGCAAAGTAGCCATCAAATAAGCTATGTTTCTGGACTTTTTCCCTTCCATTTTATTACATATGCTGTAAAAGCAAAGTACAATCCATCAGGTTTATGAGGGCCCTCTGCTAGTTGCCATGGAGATGTTTTTTTTTTTCCCAACACCCTTCTTTGCAGCAGTAGATGATGTGAGAATGTCTGTCCCTTAGATCTTTTAATCATGCTATTTCTCTTGATATATCTGCCCAGAACCTGTAATGGTGTATAAACCAAGCTTGTGTATATGTTCTGACTGAAGTGGCAGTAATCAGTGATGACAACCGCAGCTGTAGATGTAACAATTGTGCCCATATAATTGCTGACAGTTCAGAACGGCTTGTTGCTTACAGTGCTGCTGAGCCCGTAGGCAAAGTGAACCTAATTGGAGCAAATATCTTCAGACCTGTCAATCAAAGACAAGTGCAATATTAGTAAAATCTCAATGGGATGAAAACTGTTATTATTATTACTATTTTTTTTTACAGGTGATCATTGAAAAAATAAATATGTGAAATTGAAACTGTAGTTGACTTGCTGACAGTGGACCAGAAAAGGTTTATTTACAAAAGACCTACTATAATTTTTGCATCAATAACCAATTTCTTTCCCTATTTAAAACTGGTGTGCAAATTAAAATACCAAATTTAGGATTTAAACAAAATATATAATAATTGCATTTTTCTCACGAGAAATATCAGCAAACCACTGGCTCTGCTCGAGGTGTTCAGCCAAATATACCATCTCTACCACAAACTGAGTATATATGTTAGTATATTCAGAAAGTAAATGAGTATAAAATTTTTTAAATCACAAAACCGATGCCCAAGCTAATACCTGGTGCCAATTATGCTGTCAAAATCACCCATTGCCAAAAATATAAGCGGGAACACATTTTCCTCAAACTCTTTGAAAAATCGAACTTTATGATGGGGCTAGGCACTAAGCTATTTTTTTTTCTTTTCGCAGAGTCAGTTTTGTTCAATCCTTGGCAGCAGCTGGAGACCAGATCTGTGTTGGCCTCCATTACTCAGAGCTGTAATGAGCCATGCAGCGATGCTCAGCGGGAACAGAGACGGAGCTGCCCTGCTGCTGCGCTGCGAATGGGGACCATAAAAAGCAGCAGCATTACGGCGCACTCTCGTTAGCTCCGCTCCCGGCCCGACAGGCTCATTTCCACCTACTGGAGTAAAGTACACCAAGCTGTTATCTGCCTTCAGACCTACACATCTGCTCTTTCTTCTCTGGCTGACAAACTCCTGCGCTGCGCTTGCTACATGTTGACAAAATGTGGAAGCATGACCACATGCAGTGTGTTTAAAGTCGTCTTAAAAGTGGCGCTGCTCACGACGCGGTTTCGAGTTTGCGTAAAGCCGCTGTCAGCCCCTTCAGCTTCTCTTTAGGCTTTTAGCGGTGTATTGCAGGCGTCTACTACACAAGACGAGCCCTTAGATGCGTTTGTCAGTGTTGGAGCGTTTTGTGTTTGTATCCCATAACAACCAGTAACGCAAAGAAGATGTCGAAAAATGGCATGCATAAAATTAAATTGTCATGGTTTAAACTAATGAAAACATGATACCTCACTAAAACAACATGCTAGAGGAACAGATGAAACATAGATTGGCACTTCAAAACATGTTTTGTATAATAAACAGGTTATGTGTGTGACTCTTGTTCCATCTTGTACCATTTAAATTTTTTTTGGATTTTATTTTCTCAACTTCACACAGAGTAGCAAAAAATCAATGCCAGAACATTCCTATATTTGACTGTCTTGCAATTCATCATTACAACATTGTTGTAGTATAGGCATCAAGTGAACATTTCTATTATAAATTATAGACACACACACACACACAACAATCAACCATAACATACATTAACAACCAGCGGGGTAATAATGAGTAAGTCCCCTTTTGCTGTCAAGCAGCCCTGACCCATTGAAGCATGGACTCCACTAGACCTCTGAAAGTATGCTCTGGAATCTAGAACAAAGCCATCAGTAGCAGATCATTTAAGTCCTGTAGATTGCAAGGTGAAGCCTCTGTGGATCGGACTTGTTTTTCCAATACATCCCACAGATGCTTGATTGGATTGAGATCTGGAAAATTTGGAGGCCAGATTAACACCTCAAACCTGTTGCTGTGCTACTCAAACCATTCTTGATGTGGATCCACATAATGTAAAAGAAAACGTGATTCATCAGACCAGGCCACCTTTTTCCATTGCTTCATGGTCCATTTCTGATGGTCATCTGCCCATTTGGTGGTGGACACCGATCAGCTTGGGTACCCAGACCTGTCTGCAGTCCCATATGCAACAAACTACAATGCTTTGTGTGTTCTGATACCTTTCTATCAAAAACAGCATGAAGTTTTTCAGCAATTTGAGCTAAAGTAACTCTTCTATTGGATCAGAATACGCAGGCCAGCCTTCGCTCCTCACATGCACCAGTGAGCCTTGGCCGCCTATGACCCTGTCACTGGTTCACTGGTTTTCCTTCCTTGGGCCACTTTTGGTAGGTCCTGAGCACTGCAGACCGGGAACATCCCATATGAACTGCAGTTTTGGTGTTGCTCTGACCTAGTCGTCTAGTAATCTCAACTTGGGTTTTTTCAAAGTTGCTCAAATCCTTACGTTTGCCCATTTTTTCAGCTTCCAATACATCGACTTCAGGGACAAAATGTTTACTTGCAGCCTAACATATCTCACCCACATCTTAGTGCCATTGTAAAAGGGTAACCAATGTTACCCACTTCACCTGTCATAACGTTATGGCTGATTGATATGTGTGTGTGTGTGTGTGTGTGTGTGTGTGTGTGTGTGTCTCTATGAAAAGCAATGAATACTTACTTTAAGGTGAAGGTTCTGCCATTATTTAAAGATTTAAAGGTGGAGGGGATCAGGGGGATCTCAGAAACTGGAGCCAATTGCAAATAACCTCTTCACATCAGTTTCATAAAACACAAATCTTTCACACTGAAATAAAATTTTCCAGGGCTAGTAAATTGCAACAAACAAGAAGCATGAAATGTTTTAATATTTCATGAAAGGCAACAATGCATTAACGCATTGCTCTTTAGTTTACACAGGCCCTTGTGATTTTTTAGTGCAGCCATTAAACAATATTCTACTCTTTGCTAGAATTATGGCAGTTTTTTTGTCAACAAGTAACCTTTGATTAACTACCTACACTAAACTTTACGATCATTTCATACCCAGTACATTAAGTGGTTAAACTGTCAACTGATCTTCACCTAATCTGTTTTATCACTGCCATAAAAAAGATCATGTGTTATTGTGATTCTGCAATGTTTAGAAAAACTGTGTTTATCATTGTATTATTAGATTTATTTATTTATTTTAAAATGTATTTTATCATAATACCCAAAACAGGGACCTTCTGATGTTACTGGACTGAAAATGCTCTTAAAACATTTTCTGTAGAAACGATCTGATTATGCATCAAGATGCACAGAGGAGTCCTGACCTCCTCTGACCTTCATCTGTGTGTTTGCACATTGATCAGCCTCTAATTTTCATTTGAACATTTCATAAATTGTCTAATGCTTTCAAAGTGCTGTGTTCAGAAGTACAATTAAAAATGTGCTGCAGGAAATTTAACAAACAAGTAACAAAAGTACATTAACAGATGTTTTTTTTCTTACCACAGAGCGCTGGCACGTTAAAACTGCGCTGAAATCTGTGTTAGGAGTAGAGCACTGTTTTCTTCTCCTTTGCCTTTCCTACTTTACAGACAGGACAACCCAGAGCCCCAACCGCAGAGCATTACTGCACACATTAAATTTCTCTCGGAAAGAGACTCAGGTTGATGGTGGCTTTCCTTCATTTGGTTTGTTGGGGGGGCGGGCAGGGGGGCAGCAGTGGCCTCATGTGCAGCCGCCAACATCTGGTCTCTGTCAGTGTCAGGGTTCCTTTCCATAGCTTCTCTGCTGGACTATGCTGTCAGAGCCTGGATAGAAAGCAGATTTTGCCGTGATTAATTAAAGGTGTTGCTTGAATAAGGGGCCCGCTTTTCCACAAGGTTCCTGGGGCTGATATTTAGAAAGGCTTTTTGTGTCAAACAGGGACTGAGACTCCCGGCGTGCGTTTCAGAAGGATGAGGCAAGGCTGAAGCCGTCCCTTTGGGGGACACACCCGCTGATCCCAGGCCAGGCCAGCTCAGCTTCTAGTCGTGGTTAAGCTACTTACCCATGTCTGGCCTTAACTGAAGACCAGCTTCTCTATTCCACGCTGATCCATCAGGGCCATGCTTTCACAGGTGTATTACAGCCTACAAGGTGGATCCAGGTCCATTTTCTTTTTTATGCTTGTTTTTATGACAGTTTTTAAAATGATTTTATGAACCTAACATTAAATACAATTTTGGGCATGTAACAAAGACCACTGGAAGGTCCATTCCATGGTGATTAAACACACAGTATGATCCTAACTTATGTGTCTGCCTTATGACCACGAAGGCTCAAGAGGGCCATTAAATTAATCTTCTTTACTAAAAACAATATTTGGTTGTAATATCTGACAAGCACTGCTTACACTCTACCTGTACTGTATTATTGTTAGTATTAGCATACACTCAATTTACCACATTACCGTCTGCATACAGTACTTCGGTTTATACACCCGCATGATTCATATGGTAAAAGGGGTTTTCCAGTTTATAATGACCTCGATTTATAACAGGGTCATTGGAAAGGAGCCCCCGCTGTAAATCTGACACTGCCTGTAAATCCTTTGTTTCCTCAGCATCCATGTTCTGAGCTGGAAGGATCTCAGCTTGTCTGATCATGAAGTGTCTGACAGGCTGCAAGCATGATATTTGATCTATATGTTGGTTGAACATTGTAATGCCCAGGTTGAATATTCCCTCAAAATTAATGCCCAGATGTCTTAAAGGTAAATGCTCAATTTATACTAGTTGTATTTTTTAGCACCCGTATTCCTAAATAATGTTTTCGGTTATCTGTTCAGTCATATTAATAGCCTTTTTACAATCTTCACTGGTATTGGAGTGTCTTTGCGAACCATTGCTGTTAACCCTTTGCTTACATTATTATAAGACTATTTTTTTTTTGTCAACAGGGCATATAGTGTATCTCAGCTGTGTTGCAAGACTTTAATCAGGTAGTGAAAGTCTGGCTCAAATCTGAAATCAGAACAGATATTAAACAGGGAACAGTATTGCTGATGAATACCAGAACCACAATATGGTTTATTTTCAGTGTCGCTTTTAGCTAAGCAAGTCCATTGTTTCCCTTTTCACAAGAAAAAAAGCCTTTTAATGAAGTCTAAATTATATGTATTACATGTACCGTATATGTTTTACGTGACAGGCCATATTTTTTAAATGAGACCTTCATTACCAAGCTGTCACATACCTTGATTTATGTTTGTGAATAGCTATAATATAAAGATAAATCCTGCGATCATTAGTAATACTACAAAGTTAATGACATTAAATTGAAAATTTCCCAAAATTGCTATTTCCAGCAAAGGCGGTGTCAGTAGGAAATACTGAAGGTTTTTTATCAGTTGTTAAGGTTCAGCACCTTTCTCTTTTTTTGTGTAAAATGTAATATAAACTTTGTATAAATATGTAATACACTGTAGTCATTTGCTCAGAAGCATGCACACTGCTTGTATAATATGCTGGTGTGGCTTCTGGAACTTTCCGCAAGCATCCCTCAGTGCTTACATGCAGCTGTGTAACTGTCATTCCTGGTGAAAACACTTCAGTCAATGCTGTAATTACATGTCTAAATGGCAATAAAAAACTTTGCATGTCCTAAAATTAAGTTTAATTTCACCACGACAAAACTGAGGTTTTACTTAGTGGTTGCTTGTGCCGGAGGGAAAAGTTTGCCCAGATATCTGAGATTGAAAAATCGAAGGATAATTCTGGATTCAAATGTCAGCCTTTGAATAACTTATCAAGCTAACACCAGAAATGCAGCCAACATGCACTAGCCAATACTGAGGAGAGTATGATCCATGACATTTAACAGCAGGCCACATCCTCACCATAGAAAGGATTACAGATACACGAAACATAACGGCAAGAACAGGATACGATACACTTTGTCACAGACCTGATGTACACTCTGGGTATTCTTTATGGCTGTTATCAAAGCTAATCTACACCAAAAAAGAAAATCCAAACAGTTGAATAGAATCTTGTTACTTGTGTTGACATTTTGATTCTGTTTTATTCTGTGGAGGATTCGCCTTGTGCCATCTCTTTTTTAGCACTCCATAATTACATGCTCAATAGGTTAATCATTATTTTATTTATGTTCCAACACAGTTGTTCACATCTGGGGCATGTGGAATATTGGAACCATACTCTGGAACAAAGCATAGCAGACCTTAAATGGGGCTGTAGACCAACACAGATAAATCGTTCTGTTTGTGGTTGGCATACCAGTGACTCGCCACCAGGGGGAGAGGGACTCCGACTTGCCAATCAGCAAAGCTCAGCTGTGCTCAATCCATGGACAGGGTTGACCACAATATATATTTCACCTGAGCTATGGTCATAATGCTTTGCTGTTAGAAACACTGCTTGTGTTTCTTTGTACTGAGATTCCTGATGTTAATTTTCTCCCCTTTGACTTCTTGCTGTAAATGAGTTCTCTCTCTTTAAAGCTAGGTTGAAAACACTTATTTACTCAAGATTTTGATACCTAGGAGAGGTTTTCTTTCTGTAACTCTAAATCAACTTGTGGGTTGTTTTTATGTTGTATTACTGGTTTTATTCTTTGTTCAGCACCTAGGTTCAACTCTATAGTTGCTGTTAGGAGCTATAAAGGTTGATTTGATTTTCCCATTAGGTCATCTGCCCACTTGGATGTTTGCTAAGTCCTTTTACTGTGTGATTTGAAACTACAAGAATGACGACCTACCTATGGCCGAAAGTGACTCCAGACTGCGACTCATAACATACTCATACATAGACATACACGCACATTAGTATACAAGGAGCTGGGATAATTTACAGTCAGCAGTTCACCTGAAGCTTATCTGATGTATCAATAGTGCCAAAATTAGTTGCATAATTAGCCAGGCAAGCACGAGTATTTCTGAAATTAGAAATTAGATTTTATGTCTGACAAAGTCTTGTATGATT
>JABJVR010000035.1:11459357-11474372 GCA_025773905.1 Chitala chitala
AATCATACAAGACTTTGTCAGACATAAAATCTAATTTCTAATTTCAGAAATACTCGTGCTTGCCTGGCTAATTATGCTACTAATTTTGGCACTATTGATACATCAGATGTTTATTCCTATTCAGAAGCTTCCCATGGATGCATCCTGCTGCTTATTCAAACAGCTCAATAACATTTAATTATTGGGGAACCACAAACAGGAACCTCTGACACCATTTTTACTAAGAATGTTTAAATTCTTTCTCATAAGAGAAGGCCACCTTTCCTTTTTAAGGGTTTGAATTTAAGAGTATATCTATTTTAACAGTCAATCAATTCATTTCAACCTTATATTTCTGCAGTAAAATATCGTACTGGGCAATTTTTTTACTAATGTTATTATGCCAGTAGAAGAACTGTCACCAACAGTTTTCTTCTATAAATAAGCATATGGCATGAGATGTAATAAAATAACAACTGCTCTCAGCTGTGACTTCAACATTTATGCCTTAATTATGCACAGATTTTTTGTGTGAATACAGTATGATACGTATCTCACAAGGAAATATATTATGCCAGCTTGTCTGACTTCCAAGCTAGAGGTCTGCTTAACTCAGGGTAAAAATGAACTTCCACATGGATGCAGGATATGAAATCAGCACTGAAGCTGTTTAACACACTGCACATTTCATGTTCTCTGTGAAACTCTTACTGCACATGGCACTGCAATGCTTTCTTCTGAGTTTTCCAGTGCACGGTGTCAGTCTATGTTGTTTAGACTAGGACAGGGCTTGTGTTACTACATCCTGTGTAGATGACAGGTAGGTAGCGAGATTCACCTGCTGGGCAAGGTGCCCTACCTGGGGGAGCCCATCAGACAAATGTATGGTGACATCAGCAAGTAAGACTGCCATTATAGGAAGCTCCATCAGTGTCTACATCTTCAGCTTTGACATGCATGTTTGTACACATGTTACACAAGCCCTGTGCATACAACACCATGCAGCATGCTGCTTTTAGAACTACGCAAGTGATAAACATTGGCTTACTTTTGTGGTACTTCTCTTAATGTTATTAGCACTAGCAATCTTATTCTGTATTACTATTGTACACATTTGAACTGCATATTTTAATCATAAGTAAATTAACACAGGAATGTTTTGTTATAAGCAACAGTGAAAAGTTGGAAAAGCTATCTTTTATTTATTTATTTATTTTTTTAAGGGTGAAAGCACAAATTCAAACCTTTAACCAGGAGAAGATATTCTTGTACTTGAAGTGACCCAAGGCGTTTGTACAGAACAACATGATTGAACACGCATATAAGTAAACAACTTGTCTTCTGTTTGCTGGGTCTGTTTACTCTGCTATATGTCATAAGTAATTTATATAATAAGGTTAATATTCCCTTTACTGTGTGCCTGTTCCAGTCTGCAGAAATACAATAAGTTTGTTTGTGGTGGTGATTCAGCCAAACTCTTGACATACCATGTGCTGACATTAGATTCTCTGATTGCCCTACAGTCATCCATTGAGTCCTGAACAGGGACATTTAAAAAAAAAAAGCTTTCTTTTTTTTCTAAGTTTCCATAGACCCCCCGCTCCCCTTTTTTTAACGCTAAAATATAGCTGTAACTGCAGCGTATGATGTAGTAAGTCAAGCCAAGAATTCTACTGCCTTTCCTCTGTCAACTTGAATTATTTAAAATTTTGTTATTGCACTTTTGAAGCCAAGCAACCTAATCATATTAAAAGGGGAATGGATTTTGTGAGGCCATCGCTTGTTTGAATTGGCATGTTGCGATTTTTGTCCTTTTGGAAAGACGACCACCTCCCCCACTTTGGTGGAAGGCCTTTGCCGACAGTGTAGCACAGGTTTTCTGAAAACTGGTCATTAAGTGCATTGCTTTGAACTGTTCTCCTTTGACACTCCCGACATTTAAGCTGCTTTCTAACATGGTTTCCTACACATAATACCTCTTATTTCATTTTAAGTATACATTACAAATAGTAATAATGTTACAAAAGCCATAGAGTTGTAGATATTATTTGATTGAACTCAACCCTGATAAAACTTAAGAACTGAACAATTAGGGATCATGCACAAGAAACACAGCCTTGTGGAAAGTTTAAAAGACTTAATTGATTCCCTCTTAACTTCTGCAGTGTTCAAAATACTAAAAAAAGGACACCAGAATCATTGTTATGATACAAGGATTCCTAAATCCACTTTTTTCTATAAACTACATAAGTATTTCCTGAGTTTTTCTGCTCAGTGGTCCATGTTATATATGATGAATGAAAGTCAATTTTATTTTTATTGTGATTGCATTTTGCATGGTTTCTTATTTGGTAATAAAAAATATATAAAAAAACTACCTACAAATTTAAAAACACATTTTGATTGCTATGTGCTGGATTTATGGCGTAAAATAATTCAGTTAAATTGTGAATAAATGAATAAATAAAGAATGAATAAATAGCTCAGGCCATGAAAAGTTGGCAGTACTTTTTTGTTGGATCAGACAACATAATTATTATTTGGTCACAATTGCCAGTTAATAAATAAGAGGCACTATAATAAGTACATATTCCTTTTTCTCAGAGGTAGGCAATGATGTAAAGCTGGACTTACAATAAATGTTTTAATGTTTGACTTTATTGTGTGCAACTGAAGTCTGGGTTAGAGACAAACCAAGACAACATGCCATTAATACTATGTCAGATTAACAATATTCATTCACAATTTTAAAATTATACAATTTGTATCATGTGGTTATACATTGGGTAGTAAAGGCAAAAGATATCATCTATCCATCCATCCACCTATATATCCATTTTTCAAACTGCTTATCCTGTGTAGGTTCACATGAGACCTGGAATATATCCCTGAGAGTTTAGAGGACGAGGCAGGGGTAAACCTGGATGGAGCGCCAACCCATCAGGATGACATTTGTTCTCCATCCATCCATCCATCCATCCATCCATCCATCATCTACAGCTTATCTGGGGCTGGATCGCGGGGGCAGCAGTCTAAGCAGAGACGCCCAGATTTCACCCCCAACAGGATGCCATGGGGGACATGGTGGAATGCCTTCGCCAAGTCCACGAAGCACATTTGGGCTGGTTGGGTGAACGTCCATTAACCCTTGAGCACCCTAGTAAGGGTATAGAGCTGGTCCAGTGTTCCACGACTGGGACGAAAACTGCATCGCTCCTCCTGAATCTGAGGTTCGACTATTGGCCTGATTCTTGTCTCCAGCATAAACATTCCTGGGGAGGGTGAGGAGTGGGATGCCCCTGTATTTGGAACACACCCAATGGTCTGCCTTCTTGAAGAGAGGGACCACCACCCCAGTCTGCCAGTCCAGAGGTACTGCCCCCAACCGCCAAGCTATGTTGCAAAGGTGTGTCAGCCAAGACACCCCCACGACATCCAGACACTTAAGGTACTCCAGGCAGATCTCATCCATCCCTGGTGCCCTGCCACCAAGGAGCTTGCAGATTACCTTAGTGACTTCAACCCGGGTATGGACGAATCAACCAATGAGTCCTCAGCCTCTGCTTCCTCTACAGAAGGCATGTTGGTCGGGTTGAGGAGATCCTAAAAATACTCTTTCCACCTTATGAAAATATCTCCAGTCGAGGTCAACAGCACTGCTTCCCCCTCTTGAGGCACTGAACAGTTTGCCAGAATGTCTTCGAGGTCAACCAAAAGTCCTCCTCCATGTCCTCGCCTAACTCCTCCCAGACCTAAGTTTTTGCCTCCGCAAACACCTGGGCTGCAGCCTTCCGGTACCTGTCAGCTGCTTCAAGAGTCCCACAAGCCAACCACGCTCGAAAGGACTCCTTCTTCAGCTTGACTGCATCGTTTACTTCCGGTGTCCACCACCGAGTTTTGGGGTCGCCGCCACAGCAGGCACCAGAGACCTTGCGGCCTTTACAGACATTTGTTCTTCACATTTTAAATGTGGCTTCCAAATATTTGTAGCTACACTCAGAAAAAGTTTTTTTGCCATTGATCATACAAGAAAGGCATATTATGTTTATAAAAAGCAGTGCATTCTTGTTTTTTTACAGGACACTTAAGCTGACGACATAAAAACCTTTTTTTGTTTAAATCCACACAACTGATTCATGTTATTACAGTGCTGCTGGGTCATCCATTTGGGCTTTTCTTTCCATTTTATGGACTGTGCATGTGCAAGAACTTTGAAGTTTCAGCCAAGATATTAACATGACTGAAATCCCTATCCCATTATATATATACATATACATATAATACACGCACACACATACACCACTTGGGTTGGTTTAACCTAAGCCAGTTGTCTTGCATTTACTTAATGATACCACATCATTGCTATTCAAGTGTTTTACATGGATGTGGCTGAAGAAATATTTTTATGTAGTCCAATCCACTAATTTTTTGTGTACAAGAAAGGAGAGAATCAGTTGGAAACAGAAAACAGGTGTAGCAATAAGTCAGAAGGCAAGACATTACCTGACACTACAAGCATTACTTATTATGTATAAATCAAGTTTACCTTGCCAGGTAACTCTAATATGTTCTGTAGTAATACAAACAGAGTTACAGATGACTCACTCTCTCAGTGGGTAACATGGTGTGCTCATGTTTTCAGGGATGTGGGCTCATTCAGTTTTCAGTTCTGGGAGTGTTAGAATTTGTCTGTTTTATTTGTGCCTCTGTGGCTTTCTAAAAACATACAGTTCAGCTACTTTGGTGTTTGTGAATTGCAACGAATATGAGTATGTCCTGAGGCAAGCTGGCTCAGGGTGTACTCTGTCTTGACCCTGAGGCTAGATTCAAGGTACCTGTACAATGAATAAAGGTTTCTGAAAAAAGAGATGGATGGCTAGACAATTAATATTCAGAAACCATCTCTGTTTAAAGTTGCCATAGCTTATTTAGAATATGATGTCAGAAACACATGTTTTTTTCAGGTCCATTGAAAACAACGATATTTATTAGTAGACCTGAAGTCTCCTAGCATTGGCTAAGAGTCAGTCTTGCTAACAGTGTGTCTTTTAAAGTTTCACAAATCCTATTCCTTGGTTCAGTTAGTAATTTTTACAGGTAGATTGGTATAAGGATCAGTGTATTTACAGTTTCTAAGACCTGCATTTTCTCCATCTGTTTGCCTATGCAAAATGAAGCCCTTGGTGTAGATTCTGATCTTCCCTCTACGGCCTGTGCTGTAGGGACTCTCTTGCCCTACATCACGTTTCCTTGACAAGCTATTATGTCAAATTACTCCCCCAGTTCATGTAAATTCATGCTGTTTCACATTGGATCATAATTCTGGATGTTACAAGACAGGCACTAGTGGTAATAATGTGTATTTTTACAAGCAGTATGTGTAATATGTGACACCGCTCTTCATCCCTCAGTGTGCAGAATATTCACAGGATTGAAAAATATTTTTAGTTTAAAACTTTATATTACTTTCCTGGTAATCTGAACACATTTTCAGATTTCGCTAGTGTAGTTTGTATGCTTAAATCGTTATTATTATTATTATTGTCCAGTCTTATAAAAAGTGAACCACTATACCTATAAGTATTGATGGATTGATGAATAATCAAAACTAAGGACTGAAACACAGTTTCTTTACAACTAAACAACAGAGCTGTTTTTGTGATGGTGCGCTTTTTATTTATTAATTACAATTTTCTGTTTCATTTAGGAACCATGAAGGGAAATTTAATTTCTTGAACATATAGTATGCAGGCAACTGAAAAAAATTAGACAATGTAATTGGAAAGGGTAGGTGATAAAGTCCTATGGAAAGGGTGGGTGATAAAGTCCTATGGAAAGGGTGGGTGATAACATCCTATGGAAAGGGTGGGTGATAATATCCTATGGAAAGGGCGGGTGATAATGTTCTATGGCCTGTTACTGAGCTGTGTTGCTTATTCATATATATCTCCTCCCCCAAGCCCCATCCTGTACCTATTGTATGTCCGTAGCCTGATCACAAATGTGAAATTGACAGAACTCTCCAATAACAGGCAAAGCAGTTAAAATACCTCCATTAGGCCACAGTTTCTGGCTGTGAAACTGCAAATGCAACTAGTTTTAGCTGGAAAGTAACACGCTGTAAAAACTGTTAACTTTTGAAAATTCTGGATATTGTTTTAAACCCAGATAACTTTGAGCATGACTTCATAGAGTTACTGCATTATTCATCTAACCATTATGTGATAATCATGTCAGAATGCATTAGATTATAGTAATCTGTAGTGAAATGTTCCAATGTTTTTGTCAACAAATGTTTTGCAATCCTCTTAAACAAAGAAGAGTGTAAACATATAGGTATTCACAAAACCTGAAAATATAGCCCCTGTGCAGAGTAAGTAACATTAGTCTACGTTGCATTAAATTTGTGGCAACTTTTAAAGTTTTGTAAAATATTACCAATCTCTTTTTCTTGACAGTGGACAAATTGGGAATTTGTTACTATCAATTTTATTCAGGGTGTTGAGTGATTCTGTGTTGTGTGCATTTCACTTCATCCGAGTACCTATTTGTAACCTACATTTTTTAGCTCTTTCAGTTTGACAAGTGTGCTGGGGAAACAGCAGAAACAACTTACGTCTTTTGCAGCTGAACAGTATGCCTTTAATTCCTGGAGTGAGTGGTGCAATCACAGCTAGAGAAGTAAAACCATTGAAAGTCTCTTCTGAATCACTAAGGCTCCTCTGCTATCAGTCTGCACAAACAGTAAATCACTTGTCTTTGGGCTCA
This sequence comes from Chitala chitala, assembly GCA_025773905.1. NCBI lineage: Eukaryota > Metazoa > Chordata > Actinopteri > Osteoglossiformes > Notopteridae > Chitala > Chitala chitala. Next base: position 11,466,105 of record JABJVR010000035.1, read on the forward strand.
TCAGATGACATCCTGTGTCATAGTGGTGTGGAGGAAATGAGGAGTGTGAAAGCAAGTGTCATTTTGGAGTATCTTGTCAGGAAGGAGATGCTGAAATGGGCTGGTGAGGAGTTCCGTGCAGGTGTTTCACTGAGGACACGTTCTCCTCTGCTCTCGGGGGAATTCTGATGAGAATCTTATGTGCTCTCCCCTGAGCATGCCAGGTCTGACTGATGAGGACACGTTTAGCGGCAGATACAGTGCTCGTGGGTCTAGAAAGGGCATGGCATTGTGGGAAGGAACAGTGTGTCTGCCGAGGACAACTTCTGTAACATTTGATGGAATTTTTGAGGGAGTCTATGAGGAGAAACCAATGTCACTCATTGAGTTTTTTTTTACAAATGTTGTTATTGTTAAGCACCTGAGTCGATGTCGACTCTGTGGATACTTGCCCTGGAACAAATCTGTTCTTTGGCAAGTCAGCTAAGACTTTACACAGGGGCATCCATGGCTGGTATATTTAAATATGTTTCATTTCTATAATTATAGGCCAGTATGTATGGGAACCTCCTCCCATTTGACACATTGTCATCAATTATGTTTATATTGCTGAGGTAATGTTTTTGGCCTTTGTATGTAATAATAATAATAATAATAATAATAATAATAATAGCACCTTTTACTGCCGACTTGTATGTTTGAATCTGACTGTTTATTGAAGTCTGCATGGTTCCTTACCTTGCCTTGGATTCATCTCACAGTCCAAAGTCAAGCATGTAAAGTGAAATTCTCAGCTGCTTGGGTTTTTGCATGTGTCAGCATATCTGTGTGTGTGTGTGTACATCAAATCCACTTTAAAGAATGTGATTGCATTGACCACTTTGTGTACCAGATTTCAAGAGAAATATGGTGCAAATACTGCACCTAATGTCTCAAAGTTGAATCATGTCAACTGGACTTTTCACTGCTTAATATCACTGAATTGCATTGTGTTTTGTCCTATTTGTTTTAATTTAGGTCTTTACTACATAATTTGTGTTATATGCAATTGCATTGTTTTTTCTGAATTGAGCAAATGTCCAATGTCCACTCATATTGTCTCTTTGTATGTGTATTTGTTGTACCTTGTAAAGCATCCTTGAGCCTGGGAAAGGCGCTATATAAATTAAACATATTATTATTATTTATCCAAGTAGCTTCTTTGGCCTGAAAACTGTACCTAATGTGTAAGAACTCAGAATATTTCAGAATATATGAAGACATTCATATGAAATGCACCTTGAACAGAAATCCTTTCTTCTGTAAAATCAGGGTTTCTTACATCACATAAACATTATCCCATTCACATTTTATAATTTTAAAAAGAGTAGGATTAATTTGATTTGCATTCTTGTTAGCAGCAGAACGATGCAGCATGTAGTCCCAGTTGCCTTCATCAGATAGATGCGAAGTTGCAAAAAACAGCATTCATATGTAAAAGGCCTGAGTGCGTGAACTTTTAAAAAGGCATGGTTTCTTTCAAAACTTCCTTTTTCAGATCCCCGCCGTTGCTACATTAGAATGAATGTGATTATGGGAGACTGATGCCTCGTTCTGTTACAGCAGCGAGAGGCAGTGGCTGTAGTAATTACCAGCGATTATTCACTGAGCCTTGTCAGTAATTGGCATGCGAGGACTGTGGGATAAAGCACCAGGGCAAGTGAGACACAATTAATATGTATGAGTTCCCAGGGGGACAGACCTGGGAACATGTTTGGCATTCACCTTGTCCATTTCAAGCATAAATGCAGGAATGAAGGGTTTAATAATGAGCGACACACTGAAGACCTTCCGGTCATTAGATGACATCTTTTTGTCGCTCCTGTTTATTTTTAAAGGTAGGTTTTATATTATTCTTAAGCCTTGCTTTTTTCAGCAGTGGACCTCATTATTAGCTGGGTGTTACTCATTCATTTGGACCAATGCCAGTACCAAATAATTGCCTACAGTCTTCAAATTGATTCCTTCACAAACCAAATGAATTGCATCCATTATATGTTAATAAGGCATGCATCAATGTATAACTAATACATAACTTATAAGAAGAGCTGTTCTGGAAACTGCTAGGAATATGTTCATTTCTGATTATTCTCAGTGTTTAAAAATATTCAAAAGCAATCCCGTAAAACCTTGTATCTAATATGTATCCCCATTCCATCCGTTTATCTTAAACCATTTTAAAACACATTAGTTTGTCGCAACCAAGTGTCTTTGAAACATGGCAAGAAAGCCAAGCAAAAACACCGCAAATAGTACAGGAGGCAGAATCCAACTGGCAATTCTGGAGGCGTGACGCAACAACATAACCCATAATATTTGCAATATATTATAAATCAAGACTGATTACTGCAGTTTTATTATTTGTGTAGGTGACATATATTTACATATGGCCACAAGGCTCTACATGTTTACAGAAAATATGAAAAGTAAACAGGCAAAAATGTTGTAGAACACACCATGCTCACGCTGATGGGTCAAATACCACCACTAGAGGTAGCTGTAGTTTTTTCGCCCCCTCCCTTTTATTGAATTTAGTATTACAGTATTTCTAGCATTGCTGTGAAAAGGTCAATACTTTCATAATATTAAAGATTATCAGAGCTGCATCTTTCTTATTATTTTTGCTAAAAACATATGCAAAACTGTCAATGTGTTTTATGCGGGGGTTGAAAATAAACCCCGTCTCAGTATGTGGTGGTTGTAAAAATCACATACATTTGCTGGTAATTGCTGCTGACCACTTTAAGGCTGTAACTGCACATCGAGTGCTAATGACAGCCTGCTCATTGTTATACATTTTCCGAGGTGTCCACTGCTTTCTGGCATGCTTGTTTTGCAATGATTTTTACATAACATAATCAGCGTTCATATTTCTACTTTCGGCTTCTATACAAAAACACCTTGGATAAACGAATACAATAATTACACTGGTAAAAAGTAGTATTTAAAATTGTAAGTGAAGAGCCAGCAATGTACAATTTATGTATCTACATTATTTAAAACATCTGTACACAGTGTGTGAAATATTTAAGTGAGTGGGGTCACTTCTGGATTTACCTCGGTGGGCTAGTAGTGCGGGCTGTGTGTTTCCAGTAGAACCCCCCCTCACCCCGGTACACTGATACAGTAACCCTGATACTGAGCAGCTAGCTGATGATGCTGGTGGTTTGTAGAAGGGAAGGATGTCTGCTATGGTAGAAAAGAAGAGATCTTGTTTATTTCCCCAAGCAGCAGACTCAGGTCTTTAGCTCGGCCTAATTATCCTGATGTCTGATAACTTTGTGTGGGCTGTGGCAGCGTGGGTTTGGGCCCCAGACAGAGCCAACCCCCCCACACCCCGTTACTCTGATCTTCATCTCAAACCTCTTTTTATGTCTTTTTTTAAGCAGGCAGATGCGTACATCTACATGCAGTAGTATTTGTAACTTTCTTTAAATTTGAAAATGGGAAGTATATCATGCACAGAACAGAAAGAGAATAATTTTTTCTTTCTAAACGTTACTGTGCTCTAGCTAAAAAATTCAATCCAACATTTCCTGATATTACAATCACTGAATATAACTTACAACAGCATTATGTGAGGCTAGCAGCAGGCTGTAAATATTAATCTGGTTAGCTGTGTTTTTCACTTCAAACATGTGGTACCTTGGACTAAAGTGTCCATTCACATCGCATACACTGACCTTCCTTTAATGACTTTAACCAGGCTCAGCCAGTCCTTGTGCATTTGTGAAACAAATCTTATTGGTTTGCACCAATACTGGGAAGCCTACATGTTTTCCCCAGTTAAGAGCTGTGTTTGAGCGTGGAATTTACTGCTGTCAAGCCGCAGTATGTTGTTGTTCTAAATCGTTGCAGTAATTACAGGAGTCCTGCTGATTCAGCTTAAACGGTTTACACTGCATTAACGCTACATCCGCAGAGTATCGATGTAAACTCTTAATCCACCTGGGTGTCTGCACACTGCTGTGAAGCTGTTGTTTATCGGGCTTAATTAGATCTGTTCCTATCACACCTTGTAATACATTAAAGAAGAAAATGTGACTTTCTGTGGGAAAACCCAGCCAAACTGATGAAAAAAAATCACAAAAAAATATTGAGAAGTGTACTGTAGCAGGAACTGAAGTCAATATCACACTGGTTTGCTATATTTCACCGTGTTTTATGTTATTTCATAAAACATCTTTATGTAGAAGGAGTTCTACATTTATGATGTAATTGCAACTGAAAAGTAGAAATGATATGTATATCTCTTTGCTGCAGAATTTATAATTTTTGACGCAAAATTGTGTTTTCTGCCATCTCCAAGATCGAACAGACTACAATTAAAGTTGAATCATTCTGCCATGTTTCGTTACATCTGGTAGTGCATGCATACGTTGAAATAATTAATGTACTGCATAATTGTGTATTTCTTATAAAGGCATTTCCTTGCACATTAAAATAAGAAGTTGAAGGTACAGTGCTAATGTGCTCTCAAACCTGCATCTTTACCAATTCAAGATAATTTACTTATTCTGTACATTCAAATGAAAACCCACCCCAATTTAACCCAAATGACACAACCGAGGCATCAGCTAGGCTTAACAGAAGGAAATAAATGCAAATTTATTTGTACACTTCAAGGAATTGTGGCTTGGACCATGTACAAATTTATATTTTTATAGGCAGCCCAGGCATTCTTAGGTTGTTTGGATACTACAGCGCAAGAGTAATAATTATGGCTGGCTGTCTAGTGGTGGTCGCATTGGTGGACGATTCTGTACCGTATATTCTCCATTAATAGCACTATGTCTTTATATTCTCATTTGAGTAATTTCCAGCCATATCAACCTGCATCTGCTCACTTTCTTGTGATCCCATAGTGTAAAATAAATATACTTGATTTTTAATGAGGGGGGGGTCTCTACTGCCCATCCTGACTGCCCAGGCAGACATCCAAAGTTTCCTGGAAGTTCTGAAAGTCTAAATAAAATCAACATATCCTTCTCACCTCCCAAGAATGATATATAGAAACTGGATCCAATGCCAAAAATTAGCAACATCCCTGGTCCAGAACACACAGCAGCAACTATTTGAATAGGACTATATAGAGAATATGTGTAATAGCATCTCTTGGCATTACAGTGTTACACAACATTCATTATACACACAGTTTTACCACAATATAATCTAAGAACAATTTTAAACACAGTTCAATCTGAACCGATGGATTTTGTGAATTCTGAGTTTGTTATCACGTGTGTCTTCACAACATCTGCACTTGCTTTCTCTGTTGCTGCAGCCGTTATAACTCGAAAAGATAATATTTTGATCACGCAGTGGATTTTCACCATGAGCATAAGTGAAGTCTTACGAGGTGAGTAGTGGTAAACCTGGAAAATACTGTTAATTAAAGAGGCAGACAACATTATGACAATTTTGTCAACACCAAGCCTGTTATAGACACTAAATGGCTGTCATTAACTAGACATGATGCAGATACATGGGAAATATTTATTTTTGATTTTGAAAAGAGCCTGTGGTGTCTTTCGGGACAAAAAAGGTAGTTACTGTATTTCATATATTTGAGCCATTCTTGGGGTGATTATGGTTCATATGACATTGTTATTAATATGATTCTTCAAGCTTCTTTATAGTTTATTGCAGGTTCCCTCCTCCTGACATAATCAGCAAAAACCACTTGATATCACATGATGAAGTTTGTGAACAATATCTTTTTCTTCAGACCTTCACAGTTTAAACGGCGAATGTAAATAGCTCAATGTATTTCAAGCATTATAAAACTAGATTTTTTCTTTTCTACATTTAGTCACACACACACACACACACACACACACACACACACACACACACACACACACACACACACAACTCATAATTTTTTTATCATGTATCTCAAAACAGGTGTCAGATAAATTTTTACAGCAACACAAAATCATGATGTTACAGCAACACAAAATCATGATGTTACAACAACACAAAATCATGATGCTCATTGGCGCCTGCCAGTATTTAGATTTATTAAGTGGAACTTCCGCGTGACAGATACTGAGTACTGACGGCAGACGAGATGTCAAATAGCAGACAAATTCTGTAATGTGGTTTCTAAAGACAGCCTAATTAATGGCACTCATTAGTCAACTCTTCCAGTGTGTTGTCTCCAGATTATGGAAAAGCTTGTATCGTGCACTGGGAAAGATGCGCGCCCAGTCATGTTAGATTCCTTTTCCCACAGATAAACAGACACCTCGGCTGACAATGCCTCGCTGTTTGACAGCCCACGTCCCAGTATGGTTGATGTAATGATGTGGTTTTCTGTTACATCATCACAGACACTTCAAAGCATTAATGTGGAACATAATTCAAATACAAGGGTTACGTGGGCACGGCTCAGTTGAGGCTGTCCACATATTTACAGAATGAATGCTGCTCAGTGCTGCTGCTATAAAACACAAAGCGGAGTCTTTAAACAGCTTTAGACTTTAGACTTTAATTTTGGCAGTGCTTACTTTACAAAGCATTTCTCATACACCCTGTGGTATAGTCAAGTTTAGAAGGAACCTCTCTAAGGTAAAAGCCTGGGTGCAAACATGAGCCTGAAGTAAATGGAGACCCTGGGTTGCTCAGGCATCAGAATACCCCACCTTCCCTGGATGAATGATTGGTAAGAGGTTGTCAAAAAGAGTGCAAAAAACAATGATTGACCTCGCCTGGCCTGCAAGAACTGCTGCAAGGGTGGTGAATCAAACGTCAGACTGCCTTAGTGGCTCCACTATGAATTTGTGTAATGTTTGCTCCCTACCTTTAACCTTCCTCCAAAGACAGTGAGACCTTTACTCATAGCTGGAAGAAACATTGTGCTGGCTGCAAGCCAAACTGGGTCCCTCCCCCCATTGCAGGTAAGAGTTCCACTACAGACCTGACCTTGGAGTGCAGCTTCTAAAGTGGGATCAGTGGTGATGACACAGTCAGAGATTACAGAAACACCTATGGGAAGGTCACCGCAGAAGGTCAGGATGGGGCTGACAGCGTGCTATGCCTTTGGGAAATGTCACAGAGCGCCTTCAGCATATTATCCTGATCTTTACATCTGAAAATTATACTTGGACTATACAACGGAGACATTTTGTAGACTGGGAAATTGTGCTTCAATTCCATCTTTTAGTTACTGAGAATTTTGTGTATATTTTCTGTTTTAATGTACATCATAAATTGCCCTTGGTGTGTGTGTTTGTCTGTGTGAGATGAAACTTAAATTATAAATCTGGAGTATTTTGACATAAGCTTAAAATGCATTGACTGATTTACATTCAGCATTTTAATTGTGAAAGTCAGAAAAAAAATCGTGTTTTTTTTTCTGAATATGTCAAGAGGAGGAAACCTTCAATATTATCTAAATAATATGCCAAAGAAAGGCTCTAATTTGTGTTTGTGTGCCCTCTGATTGGTTGGCACCCTAACCTTGTACCCTAGGTTGTCTGTTATAGGCTGTAGGCCACCCATGACCCTGTGTAGGATAAGTGGTTGGACGCTGGATGGACAGATAAATGGATGTATAAAAAATATACATATATAGCTATACTTATATTGCAAGCAGAAAACATCTCCTACACCTGACATATGCTTGGAATTACAGATGTTAATACTTGGTAATGAAATCGGCTCTGTCTTTGTTGTGCACACATTAATTAGCGGGAGGATGCTGACAGCTAACAGTTGGGCACGCAGAGCGATGGCAAAGCGTACCCATGGAGCTGGGATGTTGGTGCGAGAGCCTGCAAGCACGATGACATAGCTCACACCTCACTGTCAGTGATGACAGGGGAGCGGCCGCCTCGTGTGGAGCTGAGTTAGTCGTCTGACGTTACTGGAGATGACAAGGCTCACTGTCACACGACCAACACCTGTCTAAGCCTCCCATCCCACGGATACCAGCCGTCCTTGACTACTTGAGCAGTGGACCATCCACTGTGCTACATATGGCTTTCCTTAATCATCAGTTAAGATGTTCTAATTCCTTACAGATCATGGCAATATAACATGTGTTACTTCCATGACAGCTCAGTTGGTCAATTTGTCATTAGTCACGAGATAATGATAATGAGGTTGTTTGCTCGTTAAAAAACTTACGTTTCGCTTGAATGACTTTGTGATATGGAGTTTGATGAGTTTGTTTTAGGCTTACGGGGGGGGGCGGGGCGGGGGGGGCGGGCGCGGAGGGGGGGGGGGGGGGCGGGAGGGCAGGGG